>CM076572.1:1380289464-1380370699 GCA_034641835.2 Pinus albicaulis
TCGTTTCAGTTAATAAAAAAAAAAAAAAAAAATACATTATGTCTTTCGTTTCCATTAATGTGTCTATTATTGCATGTTTATTATGGTGCTCCTTGATCTGCTACATAGCTCATACTAGATATTGTTATGCTTTGCATTTTTTTGTTGTCTCCACTTGATCTTCCCTAAAAGCATGTGTCTTCATTGATGGAGAGGAGATTGTGAGCGTGGAAGTGTAAGAATCAAGGCTGACACCAAAGGCAAGCATTAGCATCAGAAAGAGGTAGGAAATCTATCCTCCATTTTTTTTTCTAGCATAAGTTACGAAAGGTTGCATATATTTGTCTCGTTTGTTGCTACAGCCTCTCATTAGGACTAAAGGGATCATTTATGTCCGCAAAAAGGCTTTCCTGCACAACAAAATGGCGACTCCACCGGCGAGTCATTAACCCTTCAATCGTCCTTGTTTCTGTGTCTTCGATTAGATTGGCCAACCGCCTTATACTCCATCATTTTCGTTGCTCATATGTTTGCATTTTCAGTTGTCTGGTCTTTAGAGTGTCGAATTTGGATCACTTTTCATTTTTTATCGTATTTTCGTAAGATATCCTCGCCCAACACATTTTCTTTAGAAAACAGAGCATTGTCAGTGCATTTTCACTATGAACAATCGTGCTTAACACCTTGGTTCCCACTCTCTACCCGCGTTGGTCTTAAAGTGAGATTTTTTAGGGTTGGTTGACTAAAATTTTGGAATGTCTTGATCTCTAGAGTCTTCCTCCTACTCTGTTTGCATATAGAATTTTTCATTTACATCTAGGGTTGTGTATGAAAATTGGAATTCTCTAGTGTGAAATTGCATGTTTTTTCTTTCATTTTTGCATGAGTGTTAATCGCATTTGAGTAACATCTCTTTTGATTTTTGTAATTTTCACCCACTTTTAGTTTGATTCATATGTTCATGAAATATTACATTACGTTTGATTTCATTAGAATCCTCTTGTGTTTATTTTGAATAATTATCTTGCATATATCACATTTGCATAGTTAGAATTCTCATTTTCACAATATGAAAGGAAATTATGCATAGATTACATTTGGATAGTTTTTAGGGGATCATGCATAGATTACATTGCATGGCTTTTCATATTTCAATGCTTTGAATTGAATTGGAATAGTGAAATTGAAAGATATAGTTAGGAAGATCTTGTTTGTTTCATATTTTATTATTGCATCAATGTTTGAATTCCTACCCTATACTAGATAGCTTTCATCGAAATGAAAATAGTTTTTTTTTTTTTCTCTGACATTAGTTGCATCATAGGTGTTCAGGTGACATCGATCTTTGAGCCTTAAAATCGAAACGTAAATCATGATCAACTTAAAATTTACCTCAATTAACCTAAGGAGCATTTGGAACATTAACGTAAACATTTAGAGGCCTAGGCTAGAGATGTGTTCTGGTATCGTAAAACGTAGGAGTTGTCATAGTTTTCCAGTGTTGTATCCCAGGGGTGATATCTTGTTCCACGTATGGAACCATTCTCCAGTACTTTCGGGTATATCGGAGGTGGTCCACGCATGGTAATTATAAGGGAATGCTCTCATCGAATGGTTACGCATTAGACAACACTACTAGGGACTGCACTCCCCCGTACCACTGTGTATATTTTGGGAGTCCCCAATATGTTGTTATCCATTCATAGGTAACTGAGTTGGCCACCTTGTAAACTGTGATACACCGAACACAACATTCGGGAAGATTGGTTGTCATACGTTAAGTCCTTGGTTCGCCAAGGTGTATATTTCAGTTCACGATAACATTGTCCCTGTGGAACAACTCCTTAGTTGTTGACTCCTAATCCTAAGGGATTGGGTGAGATTGTATATTATTGTAAAATAAGAAATAAGGAAGGCCAAGAGACATTGGTAAATGAATCACAATAGTCTCACGTCCATGTATAAGTACATGCACATCCTCCATCTAATACACATTCTAATTTGCGGAGTTACCTCCTAGCCTGACCTCATATCAGAACCAACTATATTTTTGGAATCCTTGCCCTTGTAACTCCCTCCTGACAGACCTGACTCTCTACTAGCACCTGGCAAGGCTTCTTTCTCTATGGAATTCAACAGCCGATATGTAATTTTATTTTATTTTTTCACTGGGAACCTCCTCAGTGCAGGGTCCAACTGCAGACGTTTAGTATTGACCTTCAATTTTATTTCATGCTGCTTTCAGCCTTTTAATTTGGCACAGAGGTGGCCAAACGACTCCTGCGCTCGGCCTTGGCCCTCCTCACCGCTACAAGCCTCCTCCCTCACGCTAATTCACTTTTCCTCCATTGGCTCCCTCCCTCTACCTACTGCCCTTCACACCTGCTGCAGCCTCACCCTACCCTCCCTCTACTCCTCGCCTCCCCTACTCCTGCTCCCCTTCGTCGACCACTACCTCTCCCTACTCCTCGCATCCCCTACTCTTGCTTCCCTCCACCGACCGATGCCTCTCCCTACTCCCGCTCCCCTTCTTCGTTCGCTTCCTCTCCCTACTCCCGCTCCCCTCCGTTGATCGTTGCCTTCCCTCCACACAGTCTCATTCTCCCTCCACACAGCCTCACACTGCCTCCTCCCTCCCTTGTTGTCTCTCCCTCCCTTGCTACGGGCTTCTGCTTTGTCACCCAAGCAGCCTCCCTCCCCCACTTCTACACTTTGATTTTTTTTCCAAAAAAAATTCCCAAATTTTTTGTAAAAAAAAAAAATCTTTTAAGTGCAGAATTGAGTATTTGTTTGATAGTGGCAGCAAAGTGATTTTTTTAAAGCATTCATTATCTCATATATATTGTGGGAGTTTTTCTCTCCGGCAAGGAGAAATATCCTGAATGGTCTCAGAAAATCAAGCACACTCTCATTTTGAGTGAGCTGTGGTGAGGAATTTTTGAAGGAGAAGGGGATGATCCACCAACAAAGCCCACCTCAGACAAGGAGATCGCCATTTGGGAAAAAAATAACTACAAGGCCTATGCCTTGATTTCAGCTTCTATGAATGAAGAGGTGAGTCGCCATATTACACCATTTTCAAATGCCTATGAAGACTTGAGAAAATTAAAAGAACTCTATGACTCTCATTCAAAACTGGAAATTGTTCAATTAATGATTCAGTTGTTCAACCTTGAATTGAAAATTTTGACCCTCTTGCTTTAGCATCAAAAGTAAGATCTATCATGCATGACATTAAGAATATTGGTGTATAAGTTTACATACGTCTCATAGATTATGTTAAGGCATTGTATCCCACTTACTCACATTACCTTGATTCATTGCAAGCAAGTGGAAACCTCATGAAAATCACCTTTGATTCCCTTGAGAGAAATTTTGCAGAAAGAGAGAAGGATTTTGGAAAGATGACAGCCCCTCTGTATTCTAAAGAGGCTATATGTTTCGCTCATAGAGAGAAGATTCATGCTCAATAGTCTTCCAGAGGAAGAGGTGTTTGAAGAGGAATAAGAAGAAGGAACTTCAGAGGATGGGGGGGGCAGAAAAACTCAAACTAGAAAATCTAATCTTCATTACATACGATGAAATAAAGATTGGCATGATGCATCTACATGTAAGTTGCCTTGGGATAAAATTGAGCATCAAAGAAATCAAGAAAAAGGTAAAACTCATGACAGAGACAAAGGTAAAGCACGTGACTTTTAGAAAAGATTTTTTTGAAGAATTTACTGACAAAGTTGATGGAGCAGTATAATTCGTAGATAAATCCAAACTCAAGCCATCAGGGCTTGGCACAATCAGGCTTAAGTTGCCTATTCTTCCAGATCATCTTCTACATGAGTTTCTATACCTCCCTGAGTTGAGGAGAAACTTGTTGTCCTTGGTCTGCATTCGCCAGCAAGGACACTCCATTCACATGTTTGATCGCAAGGTTGAGCCCAAAAGAGCATCAGATCGCTCACTTGTCATGGAGGGAATAGAAAAAGGAAGATTCCTAAAGCTGCAAGGTTCTGCTGCTCATGCACAAAACTTTGCATTCAGTTCTCATCATGATGAAGGTACATTCCCATCAAGTATTTTATGGCATGCTAGATTTGGACACTTAAACTATGACACCCTTTGATTGTTGAAGAAAAATGGTGTTACTGGATTGCCTACAATTCCTAGGAGACTTAAGCAATGTGATGCTTGTATTCTAGGAAATCATAATAAACAGCCCTTTCATGATTCACATTCCAGAGCACATAGAAAACTTAAGCTTATTCATTCAGATTTATGTGGCCCCATTCCTAGTACTTATGTAAATGGAAATAAATATATGATGACATTTATTGATGATTACACCAGAATTTGTTGGATTTACTTACTGAAGAACAAATATGATGCTTTTCAAATATTCAATAATTTTCATGCATGGATTGAAAATGATGCACAAAATCATATTGGCTCTTTGCGCATTGATAATGGAAAAGAATACACTTCAAACAAATTTGAAAACTATCTTCGCCAACATGGGATCAAACATCAAACAAATATGCCCTATAATCCCAACGGAACGGTGTAGGTGAAAGAATGAACAGGACTTTTTTAAATATAGTTCGCTCCATGATGTTTTTTAAGAATGTAAAATTGATGTTTTGGGCTAATGCAGTTCTATATGTTGTGTACATAAAGAATAGGTGTCCTTCAAATTCAATCAGAAACAAAACTCCTTATTAAATGTGGCATGGCCACATTCCTTCGATAAAGCATTTCAAGGTATTTGGTTCCACTTTTTATGCTCTGGTACCTGAGGCAAAAAGGAATAAACTTGGTGCTAAAAGTCGAAAATGTATCTTCTTGGGGTATTCAAATACCTCCAAAGGATACCATCTCTATGATGAAGTCGATAAGAAGTTTGTAGTAGCCATAGATGTCATATTCCTTAAATCTTCCAAGACTGACAATGTTGTTGAGCAAAAACTTGATCACTTGGATAGATTCACACATGCAAAGTCTTTTCAAGAATTTGATAATTAGATTCCACATCTTGAAGGGGGGATTCCTATATTGAATGAATCTGTGGAATCATCTTTTGAAGCACTCTCTCCCCCACATGAAGAACCGACCACGGATGACACCTTGAACGATGTGATTGACAGAATTGGGATATTGAATCTTCATTCAATTCCAACTCAGTTAAATGAGAAACCTGGGCCATCTCATAAAGGTCCCCCAAAATGGCTGAAAAATACATTAGAAAGCGTTCATCTCAATGAGGTTGGAAAGACAGGAACAAGAAGTTCCACCAGACAAAATGGAGGTGACATAGATAATTCTAATTCACCTACTAATATGGATATTGCTTATAACTGTGAACTGAATTTGTTTATAGATCTTGAACCAACTTCCTTCAAAGAAGCCGCTTCTCATGTTGAATGGAATGAAGTGATGCAAAAGGAGTATGATGCCTTGATAAAGAATGGCACTTGGAAGTTGGTTGATCCTCCTTTGGGAACCAAACCAATTGGCTGCAAGTGGTTCTACAAGAACAAGAACAAAGCAGATGGCTCTCTTGAAAAGCACAAATCTAGGCTTGTGGAAAAAGTTTTTGTACAGAAAGAAGGGGTCGATTATGAGGAAAAATTTTCCCCCACAGCAAAATGGGCCACCATTTAGACATTCTTTTCCCTAGCAGCTCAGAAGGAATGGAAATTCCATTAGATGGATGTAAAAACAACCTTTTTTAATGGAGATCTAAAGGAGAAGTTCTTTATGTCCCAGCCAGAAGGATTTTTTGTGAAGGGCAAAGAACACAAAGTATGCAAGCTTATAAAATCCTTGTATGGCCTCAAGCAAGCACCGTGAGCCTGGTATGAGAAATTAACCGAGCATCATTTGAAACTTAACTTCAAACATTTTGATCTTGATGATGCAACTTTTTTTGTTAAGAAAGTTGGGAAAATATTTGTATATCTTGTGGTGTATGTAGATGATCTTTTGATGACAAGGAACAATGAGAATTATATTTCATCCATAAAGAAATAATTGAAGAAAGGCTTTGAAATGAATGATTAGGGCTATGCTCACTACTATATCGATATTGAAATAACTCAACATCCTAAATTTATATTCCTTTCTCAAAATAAGTACATTAGAGATATTTTGAACAAGTTTGGCATGGATGAATGCAATCCCTTAACCACTCCAATGGAACAAAACTTGTATCTTACATCCAATGAAGGGAAGGAATTTGAGGATGCAACGAAGTATAGACAGTTTGTAGGAAGTCTTATCAACCTGATTACCACCAGAACCAGACATCTCATTTGATATTGGAACCCTCTCCATGTTTCTGCAAAAACCTTGTGAAGGACATTGATTTGCTACAAAATGAGTTATAAAGTACTTGAAGGAGACTCAAGACTTTGGACTCAAATATACACAAGTGGGCGACTTCAGCTTGATCGGATACTCTGATTCAGACTTCGATGGAGACAAAGAAACTAGGGTATCTACTTCAGGTTATACCATGAGTCCTGGATCAAGAGTTGTCTCATGGATATCATGCAAACATTTAGTTCCAACAGATTCCATAACTGAGGCAGAGTATGTGGTAGCAGTTGAAGCAACAAAAGAAATTGTGTGGCTCAGGAAAATCCTAGAAGATTTGCAGATGAAACAAATGCATTCAAATCCACTCATGATCGAAAATTCTTCTACAATAAATTTGGCCAAGAATCAAAAATTCCATGATCGAACAAAGCACATCAATACAAAATACCATCTGATTCGACATCATGTTGAGACCAAAACTCTCCATCTACGTCAATGTTCCATAAATGAGTAGACTATAGACATCTTCACCAAAGCGCTTGGAAGAGAAAATTTTGAAAAATTCAGAACGATGCTTGGACTCACCAACATCCCTTCATATTAAGGGGTGGAATGTTGACACCTAATCCTAAGGGATTGGGTGATATTGCATATTATTGTAAACTAGGAAATAATGAAGGCCAAGAGACATTGGGAAATGAATCCCAATAGTCTCACCTCCATGTATAAGTGCATGCACATCCTCCATCTAATACACATTCTAATTTGCGGAGTTACCTCCTGCGGGGTGATATCCTATTCCATGTACGGAAGTGTATAGGACCATTCTCCAATAATTTCGGGTATATCAGAGGTGGTCCATGCATGGTAATTATATGGGAATTCTCTCATTGAATGGTTACGCATTAGACAACACTATTATGGACTGCACTCCCACGTACCATCGTGTATATTTTTGGAGTCCCCACTAGGTTGTTATCCATCCATAGGTAACCGAGTCGACCACATTGTAAATTGTTATACACCAAACACAACATTTGGGAAGATTGGTTGTCGTACATTAAGTCCTTCGTTCACCAAGGTGTATATCGTAGTTCACGATAACATCATCCATGTGTAACAACTCCTTAGTAGTTCTTAGGTTGAGACTAATGGCAATAATTCTCGAGTCTACCAATCAATTAAACCCCTCTAACGAGAGTCCTGGTCCTTTGTAATGTTCCTACTTAGCCATGGCTAAGAGGAATATTCAATTTTGTTTTAATTTCTGTTGCATGAATAAATGAATAAAGGAGGACATGTAAAACTTCTGAAAAGGCTGAATAAATCAATGCCCATGTGAACAAAGATAAATCATGGCCATGTAAATAATCACTTGCAGGTGTGAAAGAGGTTGGAGCTGAAGACTGGGTCAACCTTGACCAAATCAACATCATTGTCTAGGTTCATTGCATCTCCAAAAGGGACAGCGCAGTTCTAGAAGGAGGCCTCTCATGTGAAAAGGGCTAACTCATCAAGGTGGTTTAGGGTTTGCAAAGGCTCTTCATCTTATAAAAGGAGAGGGAGGGAAGCAAGAGAAGGTTGTTGATTGGTCATATTTCTAAGTATTTGTCTGCTTAGACAAACACCATTCTCTGTTGTTTAGTGGAGGATTGTGCTTGGAATTCCTATGCAGGGATTTCACCTCTTCCTCTGAGGATTCTTGGAGGAGAATTTGTTGAATTGATCCACTATTAGGCTTGAGGCCAAGCTCTACTTTCATTAGCAGCACAGATCTAGTGAGGGTTTGTCTACTTTTGCAAGCTGCAACAAGTGGAGTTTTAGATCTGCAGAGATCTAGTGTGTTTTGGGAGCCTCTTCTCATGGAGTGTGTCTTTTAACCTCTTGGAAGAGTGTCTCTTCTCTTTACACTTCAGATCTGCAATTTTGCAGTGGTTATCTATGTAATTTGAGCTACAGTTTTTTCCCTCTTGATGGACTGCATTATTTTGATATGAGGCTCTTCATGGTGTTTTGCTCATAGTTTAGATCATAGATCTCTAGTGTTGGGCTTTGTCTTCCACTTGGTGATCCATGGATTAGCTTGCTAATCCATGTTTTGTTTAGATCTGATCCATTGTAATGAAATGTTATATTTAGAAATTTACTGCAGCAATTTCCAGATCTGCAACTTGTTTCTCAGATCTACTCTTATTTATGCATGATTTGGTCAAAACCCCAAGGGGATCTTGTAGAGAAAACCATATAGTTCCCAGATCTGATATAGATCTGATGTTTTATCCACAGATCTGTCCTAGATCTGAGTTGTAATGTGTAGCTACTACAGCTCATTAAAATAACGTTGTTGAGCCTTTTCTGTTGATATATCTATGTTGCAGCTCTCTTTTCTGAAGCTATCTTGCTCTCTTGTCTTATGTAACTTACTGTATTTTGAAAGACCTCCACTTTACTTCTTATTTGTTGTTGTACATTCATTTATTGATTATATTTAATGGCCTCCTACTTATATTATCAAAGACTGCGTTATTTCTGAAGCTGCTTGTTGTACATAGTTGTAGCCCCTCTTGTAGGGTGTTTTCCAGCTAGACTAGGTTGTGGGAGACCTATTTACCACACCTAGTTTGATTTGTTTTTGCTCCCCTTTTGGATTCAGACTCCAAATCTGCTAATCTAAGGGATCCAAGGGCTGCAAACTCAATTATGTACATCAATCTCCCAAGGAGTGCGTTATTTTCCAAGATTGTTGTGCAATCCCCAATTTGGGAACATTACATCCTTTTCTCCTTTTGGAAATATTGGTTCTCCTTATATGGAAACGTTGTCCCTTCCTGGATTTACCATTGGTTTACCAGTTTGTCTATTTTCGACCCATATGGTTCCAAATGTCCAAAATGCTTCTCAACCAAGTTAGCCTCCATTGAACAGTGTCAACCTCATCTTGATCCTAAAGGTGACCCTTTACCTTCTTCGCCCATAATTTCTTCCCCTCATTCTTCCTCTTCGCCTACTGAAAGTATTGATTCTAGTAGCCAGGAGGCTAAGAAGAATAAAAATAAGCAAGGGGGAAACCAAACAACCATTGCTACCAATTAAACTACTATTGATAAACCTTCCAATCAGCCCCGCAAAGTTAAATTACCTTGCAAGTTATGTTAGGGTGACCACCTTCTTAGATATTGTCCTGTTATTCCCAAGGTATTAGAAGTGTTTTCCACCGACTCACATCAGCCTTTGTCATCGACCTTTGGAGATCATGATGGTGATAAACCCTCAACTAGTGATAATAAGGTCCATGGGAAAAAGGGTAAAGTCAAATTTCCCTATAGTTTATGTGAAGGGAATCATCCCATTCACCTTTTTCCTTATATGGATGAAGCCTCAAAAGTGTTGGAAAACCTTACATCGTCTCAGCCACAACTTCTCGCTGGTTACCAGAAGCCTTCCCCTAATCCTTCACTAGATGATCAAATGATTGATCATAATTAATCTCTGGTAAATCCCACTCTCTCTGAAAATTAATCCCATGAGTTTGTTCCCGACCACCATTGGTTGAGAAAACGGTCGACCTAATTCCACCTTCAGTTGATCGTACCTTTCTTGTAGAGAGTGAAATTCATACCACTCAGGTTCTTTTTGTTTCTTCAAATTCTCATGAATTGAAGGGAAATCCTCCCATTACCAAGGTAGAGGGGAGTGATCATTTCGTTCCGATAACATAAGGGGGAAAACTCTTGTTCCCACAACACCCCCTCCAAGTAGTTTGGCCGCTTCCTTTGATTGGAGTCGACTGGCAGGATATCACCTTCCTTCTTACGTTCCCTTTCATATCACTATTTAGGCTTATAATATACCCGTACCTAGCACATTTATAGATGAAGGCACATATGTTAGTATTATTTCCTCAACTTCTTGAAAAAATTTAGGTTCTCCGCATCTTGTGACCATTACCCAGAATTTGTTGGCATTTAATAGAGAAACCAGTCAACCGTTAGGGATCTTTCCTAAGTTTCCTATTACTTTGGGAGGAAAAATCATATATGTAAATGTGATGGTTGTCCAAGGCCCTTTGGATTTTAATTTAATTCTTGGCTGTGACTATGTTTATGTCATGGGAGCTCTTGTCTCTTCTCTCTTTCGCGTGATGTGTTTCCCACATGAAGGAAGAATCGTGACCAAAGATCAACTTTCATTCATTGGTCCTAATTTGACTCCCAATAAGCCAACATTCCTAAATGGTCCTTATATGCAAGTGGTATCTTCCCCATCACAATTTAATTATGTGGCAACATGTTCCATGCCCACGTCTACTAATGATCTAGTCAATGATATAGTGCATCATGTACTGGGGGCATTGGACCTTGATTTCCATAGTTTTTTTCTCCCATCTAATAAGAATCTCTTGTAATCCATGACCTATTATGGGCCATGATCACAAAGTGTCGTATAAGAGTTCCTTTTATTATGTCAATCTCGTTAAAAAATGAATGAAGGTCTCCAGAGCATAGTTCCCTTTCTTGTGTCCATATCGTTAAAAAATGAATCAATGTCTCCGAAGAAGAGTTCCTTTTCTTGTGTCAAGCTCGTTTAAAAATGAATCAATGTCTCTAGAGCATAGTTCCTTTTCTTATGTCAAGCTCGTTAAAAAATGAATCAAGGTCTCTATATAAGAGTTCCTTTTATTGTGTCAAGCTCGTTAAAAAATGAATCAAGGTATCCAAAGCAGAGTTCCTTTTCATGTTTCAAGCTCGTTAAAAAATGAATCAAGGTCTCCAGATCAGAGTTCATTTTCTTGTGTCAAGCTCGTTAAAAAATGAATCAAGGTCTCCAGAGCATAGTTCCTTGTCTTGTGTCAAGTTCGTTAAAAAATGAAACAAGGTACCATACTCTAGTTCCTTATCTTGTGTCAAGCTCCTTAAAAAATGAAACAAAGTGTTGGAGCATAGTTCTTTTTCTTGTGTCAAGCTTGTTAAAAAATGAAACAAGGTGCCATGAGTATATTTATTTTACTGTGTCAACCTCGTTAAAAATGAAACAGGTTCGTATGAGGATAGTTGTTTTACTATGTCAACCTTGTTAAAAAATGAAACAGGTTCCTATGAGGATGTTATTTTATTATGTCAACCTCGTTAAAAAATTAAATAGGTCCCCTGAGCATAGTTCTTTTACTCTTTCCATCTCATTAAAAAATGAAACAAATCCCCTTTCAATTTGAGTCTTTGAATAGATCTCGTAAATTCCTAGTCAATTCTTTCACTTGATCTCGTAAATGAACCTTTACTCCATCCACCTGTTAGTAACCGGTAGTGTACTTAGGTGACTGAGATGAAGCGTTGGGGGAATGCACCTCGAATTGAGTCATTATGTTGGGGGCATGCAAACTTATTCCAATCATAGTTTTTCCTCCATTTCAAGTTGTGTAAAAATTAAACCACTCTCAAGCATAGTTTGTATCTGTTTCAAGTTTTGTAAAAATGAAACTGTATTTCAAGCATATTTTTTTCCACATGCTTTGTTTAAAAATGAACTAATTTCAAGCATAGTTTCCCATATTTCAAGCTTGTGTAAAAAATGAAACCATTCCTATACACCTCTCATGATTTCCCTTTTATCTGCCTCTTTTGCTAGATGAGCCCTGGTTTTTTCATTCCATCATCACCATCTTCTTAGTCGATCATATGCTCTCACTTGGTTTTCTTACCCTTGCCAAGGGAACCGCTACAATGAGTGGTCTTATTAGCCAGCCTCTTGACCTTTGCATGTTTTGAGAAGTTCTATCATGACCAAAAATACTTGCTACCTTTTATACCACTCGTTCCTCTAGGAGGAGTCCTCTTCTGGATCTTTTCAGACTCCCAAAATATGAAAAGATTTTCGAGCACTTGTCTTTTTGAGCTCGTTAAAGTAAACAAAAATTCATCTACTCAGTATAATTTTAACCCTTTTCCAAACTAAGATAGACTCATTACAAAAAACTAATACCTTATTCAAACACGACTAAGAGGTTATCTTGAATATTTTTTTCAACCTTTTTGTGTTCTAGAGACTATTTATGAAAAGGGACATCTGGAGTTTGCTTTTCCATTTCTTTATCAAACTCCCTAAACATGAAAAACAAGTTGAGTTTCCCCTCTGTCAGACTCATAAAACTCAAAAGATGAAGGACTTGTCACCATGACAAGACTGAGATACTCCTTCCTAGGGCTCGTTAAACTTACTAGGATGGATTCATCCGAAGGGTGAACTTATACTCTACGCATATGGTATCCTCTTCAAGCTTGCGATAAAAAATAAATAGGTACTCGGTAGAAATAGTGGGGGAAAATGGAAGGAAACACATATCATGTATTTCGTCTGAAAGGCAGCATGTTGCTCTTGAACATGAAACTTAACTATATCTCGTGTCGGGTTTGGGATATCCTTGCTTCAACACTTGGCTTCCTGGGTTTGGGAAATCCATTTGCCTCTCATTCAGTTATATCTTATTTTCATCATGACCTCTGATCCTATTTTGAGTCAAATGTTTCCAAATTCCATAATCGTGTCACTAATATGTTCAAGAGAAGTTGTCGTCTGCAAATAAAACCACTTATACAATGTTTGACCTTCTCTGCATCAATCCCGAATCACTCTTATCAACTCTGAAAATCCCATGTTTCACGTTAATGATGTGGGAAACATCGTGGCCCTCGTTCGACGGATCACTTCCTATCAACTCCATCTCATTATCTAGGAAGATGATCTAGAAACCCCCTTTCATTACCTTGGAACTTGCTGCCTCAATGGAAGGTTCTTCGCATTCGAAGATAAGTTCATATTATCGGCCTTCGATCGAATGATTCTACGAGTGTTCGACTTCAGCTCCATTATGCACGCTTGTATATTGTGTTGTCGTACCTTTTCCATCGTCATCATTGGTGGTTTCCCTTGTGCCTATTAACTGTTTACATCATTGAACGATAATTAGGTAGTTTATACAATGTTTGACTTCAACACATCTATGCACATGGTCATATTCTTACTTTGGATGAGTCAAGATAGAGGCGAAGACTCTGGGTTTCCTTTGATAAATCCAGACTACGTGGAGTTATTCATGATTGTGCACATGATCCTTTCTAGTCGGATGGTTACACCCATGTCGTGGATTCATGTATTCATATATTCGTGATCCTTTTTAGTCAGATGGTTGTGCCCATGTCATGGATCCATGTATTTTTAGGCGCCTGCTCAAAGATGTATTATTAGTCATACTTACATTGGAGATGTCATATATATCGTATCATGTTTGATTAGCAGGTCTCTTGGTGGTGGTTCTTTAAAGTCCTTGCCTTTACTTGTAAAGCACTTCAGCCATTACTTCCCATCCTAACTTCATGCTTTAGGGGGCATCTTTTATATAGTATTTAGTCACACTCCACACTTTGTGTTGTCATGCCACTATTTTCGCAAAATATTTTCTCCATCGAACATGTCTAAAACATACCTGAAGATGTGAAAGAAGACTTGATTTAAAAATATTCTGAAAAGCTTTTCAAAAACCTTATTTTATAAGCCCAACATGATTTGCATAGCTAATGACCTGTGCTTTTCACCTTTTGCAAAACATGTGTTTAGTGTTGGCAACACAACTTTTGTTAGGAAAATCTGCGATGGTCCTCTTCAGGCAGTTTTCCCAAAAATGGAGGAGAAGCTTCTCTTTATAGAAGCCTCGAAAATGGTGACTTGGTTTCAGGTTGTTGATGATAGGAGAGAAACCTCCATTTCATGGCCATGGATCCTCTTTCCATGGATATTTCCCTTAAGATGTGGAACTTCTCCCACCTTTTATGGATCCTCAACTCCCTCTCATTCCCTATAAATAAAATCCCTACCATAAATTAATGGTTGGTTGCCATCCTATGAGTTAAATCATGCCCAATTGTTGCCCATCTGTGAAGGAGGAAGTTGTTTGAAGATTTGAGGCTAGGACTTGGAGTCTCACCCGAAGCAGACGTCCAACATCAAGGCTTCTGGTTTTATTTCTCCCTTTATCATTCTATTAATAATACATTATGTGTTTCCTTTCCATAAATGTGTCTATTATTGCATTTTTATTGTAGTGTTATTTGATCTACTACATAAATTATACTAGAGCTTGTTATGCTTTGTATTTGTTTGTTGTCTCCACTTGTTCTTCCTTACAGGAATTTGTCTTCATTGACAGAGAGGAGATCGTGAGTGTTGAAGCGAAAGAAGCAAGGTTGAAACCAAAGGCAAGCATTAGCATCAGAAAGAGGTAGGAAATATATCCTACTTTGTTTCCCCCATCAAGGGAAGATTGTCACAGTAGACCATCTGGCCTTCTTTTCCCTTGACTCTTCAACTAATAATGTGCCTTATGTTGGGAAAACCACCATTCCTTACTAAAGTGTTGGAGTGGGTATTTTTAAATACTCTTCCTTAATGGGAATTTTTTCCCTTCCTCCTCCCACTAATTTCGCCTCAGTTAATATGATCACGTCTTGGCATGACCTTTGGATCATACCCAGCCCTGATCAGATTGACCATTTTGGTGATGCCATTTTGCTCAGCCCCGTTGAACAAGCTTATCAAGTTGTGCTTCTGGCTTCCACAACTGCATCTTAAACCAATAAGCGATTGAGTATGGTCCTAGACTCATATACTCAATCCTCTTGGCTTGGTTCTTTAGATTCTAATGATCTTTTGAACGAGACTTTCCCGATTGACGAAAGCATCGTTGAAGTCATGTCTCTTGAAGAAACTATGTGGAATGATATCCATCATCGTTCCTATTTTATTCCTAGACTTGGAGCAATTTCTACCTGTCAAGATTATTTACTTTCCCCTGCAATGATTACTCCCCTTCAGACTCCCATTCAAGTACACGATGTGTAGTCTAAAGGAAATATGGGAAACACCTCGACAATCATGCCTATTGATTTATTTGTGAAACCTAGTGTAATTGTGAATATTCACATTGGAGCACCACCTGCTCCCTTAAACCCATTTATTACCGTCCACTCATTTTCCAAATGGGGCATTGATTTCATGACTTATAAACCTCCCTCGGCCAGGCGACATGGGTAAAATTTTGTTGTGGTTTATTTCACAAAATGGGCTGAAGCGATGCCTACATACAATGCTAACGATAAAATTGTAGCCTTATTTCTGTTACTCATGATGAGAATCATTTTTCTGAGCCACGTAATGGGTTCTAACTGAAATATTATGCTTGATTTTGCATGGATACTTTGTACATTAGTGTGTGTTTCATTAGTGTGCAGTCTTTTGCATGATTATTTGCGTGTTTGCAAACATGTTTTCCCCTACTTAAGATGTGTTCCGCTTTGTTTGCAGATGTCGAAGAATCCTCTTCCTTATGTCGATTTCACTGATGACTCTTCTCGTGGTACACATAATCTATCCGATTTGCGGGCACTCTTTGCTCCTAATAATGATTTAGTGAGTTTGCAAAGTATATGTTTAGGACATACAACTAACAATATAGCTTAATATAGTGCATTCATCAAACTGTTATCAAAAGATATTGCTCTTGGTATTAGGGTGTTAGTTGTTAAACTTGATATAAAACTCGTTGTATTATGCATTTTTCCTTCAGAAATCCATAAATTTTAACAATGTATTTGCGTGTTCGTCTCTTGGAGAGAAATTTTGATTACATAACTTATCAATAGATTCCAAGAAATCTAAATACATTGACAGACACATACAAAAATGAAGATTAAGGACATGTCTATCCACCGACATGGTGCTCATGATAACATGTGACAGCTCTAACAACTCGTCTCAATAGCGGACGCAGTCCAGCTGACACTCCCATAGTGTTCCTCTCGTACTGGAGTGGTACGTCATCAACAGTTGCATATTCTGGATGTCCTTTAGTCAAGGCATCTAGGTTACGCTCCACTTATACCATAAGGTCAGCGCCCTTGATGTACGGAGAATCCTCAAGCTGAAGTAGCACCCTCCTAGCTATTGGAGAAACCCTGGAGGTATCTCTGGTCTAACATCTGCAAAATATCATATTTCTCAATCTCATTTAACATAACCAAAAAATCAAAAAAATTAGAAAAAACTTTAAAAATAGTTCTTTACCTAAGTCATTCCACCGTATCCCTGGTGGAAGTACGAGGTTAGGATATCCTGTGAGGTTTTTCCCCACATGAGCTATTGTCAGAGACATTAAAATAATGTAGGTGGAAAATGCATCTGGTGACCACCTCCGTGATGAGGCATCAACTCTACCCATTGTGATATTTTTCGCTCCCTCGGTCTGGGAATGTATACCTCCACCCACTGATACCGAAAAAAAGGAACACATTCTAGGAAGAATGCAACTAGAACGATCTGTAGCCAAACTGCTTCAGCGTCCATGTCTTGCATTTGGTGATTTGGTCTTTCATATTTTTTAGTAGTCCCTCACTCCAGTTGAACATGGTAGGGTTTAGGCATTCCAATGCATATTGAAGGTGAGACTTGCTCGCATTTTGGAGAGGTTGTACTCCGGCCACATGAGTTATGGTAAATAGAATTGTTCTCAACAGAAGCTCCTTGTCATCCTTGATGTCAATTCTCCCGCTTTTGGTCTTACGAGAACCATGGACACAATGCCTAGAAATCAACATATTCATGCTCTCTCTTCCTGCACGAGCACCCGAAAAATGAACTCATTGTACCCTCTTAGACAACCCAGTAACTAAGTATATGTCTGATACTTCTATTTCCAGCTCCATGTCCCCTATCATGAACATTTGGCGATCTACATGTCACCAAATGTTGCAATAGATATACCTGGGCTCAGATCCTAGGGGTACGAAATAACTTGAGCAATTCGCATTCATGGAGAGCCCTTATGCAATGAGGGTTTTGTGTTGCCTGGTGGAATTCTATTTCATGACCTCTTTCCTTCCACTCAATTGCCATTTTTCTCCAACATAATACCTGCAAAACATCGTTAAACAAATATTAGCAAGCCTTCATAGAGGAAAATATGGAAATCAATGGGTATTTTTTGAGTTTGATTGAAAAAAATTATGAATCGGTGCCAACATGATTATTTATAATTTTTCCACGCTGTCATCGTGCTGGAATTTTGGAGCTTAGGGCGAACAGCGTAGTCCCGATGGGTAAATCTCACACTGGTGTCCCACGAGCCCTATTTTATTCAAGCTCCCCTAGACACCTATTATATGGATGAAGACACTTAAAAATGCCATTGAAATGTAGAGGAAGGACAGAACTCTAACCTGTGACTGATGGCTCGTCGAATGGTTCCCAGTGTGATCACACTCCTCGCCTGAAGATCAGGGTAATTTTGGGTATTCACAAGTTACAAATGGTAATTTTATTTTTAATTTTTGAGTTTATATCAACCTTTTATAGTATTTTTACCATTCAAAATGTATCTTTATCTATATTATTATATTTTTCTCGAACTGAGTAACGTCTTTTCACATGTGCAACAATGGTTGGTTACAATTGGTGACAGTAATTGATTTTGGATGAACAATCGAGTTTAGTTTTATCACCTTTTTGACTCATGAAAAATAAATGAAAAAGGAACCCTCCTAGATTCATTTTCAACTCTTTTCTAACTCTCGAAAAATGAAAATATTTTCGAGCACTTGTCATTTCGAGCTCATAAAAGTAAATGAATCAACGTCTATTCATTATAATTTTAACCCTTTTCTGGAAAAATATAGACTAATTATGAAAAAGGAATACCTTAGTCAAAAATGAATAAGAGGTTCTCTTGAATATTGTTTTCTACCTTTTCAGATTCGAGACACTATTTACGAAAAGGGACATCGGGAGTTTTCTTTTCCACTTCTTTTTCAAACTCCCTAAACATGAAAAATATTGTTGAGTTACTCCTCTGTTGGACTCATAAAACTTAAATGATGAAGGACTCGTCACCTTGACGAGACCGAATTACTCCTTCCTAGGGCTCGTTAAACTTACTAGCATGGATTCATCTCAAGGGTGAACCTATACGCTAAGCATATGGTATCCTCTTCAAGCTTGAGATAAAAAATAAAGAGGTACTCACTAGAAATAGTGGGGGAAAATGGAAGGAAACACATATCCTAAATTTCTTCTGAAAGGCAACATGTATCTCTTGAAAATGTCACTTATTTGTATCTCGTGTTGGGTTTGGGATATCCTTTCTTCATCACTTGCCTTCCTGGGTTTGGGAAATCCATTTTCCTCTCATTTAAATACATCTTATTGTCATTATGACCTCTGATCCTATTCTGAGTCAAATGTTGCCAAATTTCAGAGTCGTGTCGTCGATATGTTCAAGAGAATCCCTGTATGAAAATTCAAACCACTGATACCCTATTTGACCTTCTCGAAATCAATCCTGAATCACTCTTATCAACTCTGCGAATCCTATGTTTTGTGTCGATGATGTGGGAAACATTATGGCCCTCCTTTGACATATCACTTCCTCTTAACTCCAGCTCATTATTGTCATCATGACCTTTGATCCTATTTTCAGTCAAATGTTGCCAAATTTCAGAGTTGTGTCGTCGATATGTTCAAGAGAAGTCCCTGTATGAAAATTCAAACCACTTATACCCTATTTGACCTTCTCGAAATCAAACCTGAATCACTCTTGTCAACTCTGAAAATCCTATGTTTTGTATCGATGAAGTGGGAAACATTATGGCCCTCCTTTGACAGATCACTTCCTCTCGACTCCAAATCATTATCGCAATCGACGATAGGCTCACAACATTTGCCTTCGATCGAAGGATTTTGCGAATGTTCGAACTCCATTATTCATGCTCATAGATTGTGCTTTCGTGCCATGAGAGCCATCATCATCATTGGTGGTTTCTCTCATGCATGTTAATGGTTTACATCATTGATCAATAATCAGGTAGTTTCTACCATGTTCTACTTCAACACATCTATTCACATGGTCAAATTCGTACTTCGATCAGATCGAGACAGAGGTGAATACCCTGGGTTTCATTTGATAAATTTAGGTTGCGTGGAGTTATTCATGATTGTACACATGATCCTTTCTAGTCGGATGGTTGCGCCCATGT
Source organism: Pinus albicaulis (assembly GCA_034641835.2). Taxonomy (NCBI): domain Eukaryota; kingdom Viridiplantae; phylum Streptophyta; class Pinopsida; order Pinales; family Pinaceae; genus Pinus; species Pinus albicaulis. The sequence goes on from CM076572.1 coordinate 1,380,308,832, forward strand.
CATGGATTCATTTATTCATATATTCATGATCCTTTCCAATCGGATGGTTGCGTCCATGTCGTGGATCCATGTATTGTTAGATTCATGCTAAAATATTTATTTTTAGGCATACTTACATTAGCGATGTCATATATATATTGTATATTTTTTTATTTGCAGGTCTCCTGACGGTGTTTCTCAAAATTCCTTCCCTTTACTTGTAAAGAACTTCAGCCATCACTTCTCATTCTGACTTCATTCTTTAGGGGGGCATATTCTATACAGTATTTTGTCACACTCCACTTTGTGTCATCATGCCACCAGCGTTGAAAAATATGTTCTCCACCAAACATGCCTAGAAAATCCCTAAAGAAGTGAAAGAAGACTTGATTTAAAAATATTTTGGAAAGTTTGTAAAAAAAATTGCTTTATAAGCCCAGCGCGCTTTGCTCCGCTACCGACCCGCGCTTGTAACCTATTTCAAAATATGTGTCTAGCGCTTGAAATGTGACCTTTTTCAGGAAAATTTGTGTTGGTACTCTTCAAGTAATTTTCCCAAAAATGGAGGATAAGGTTCCCTTACTCGAAGCCTTGAGAACGACGACGTGGTTTTAGGTTGTTGATGATAGGAGCGAGACCTCCCTTTCATGGCCATGGATCCTCTTTCCATGGATCTTTCCCTTAATATGCAAAACTCCTCCCACCTTTATGGATCCTCAACTCCCTCTCCTTCCCTGTAAATGAAACCCCTACAATCCACTAATGGTTGGTTGCCATCCCATGAGTTGAAGTATGCCCAATTGTTTCCCATCTATGAAGGAGGAAGTTGTTTGAAGATTTGAGGCTAGGGCTTTGAGTCTCACCTAAAAGAGACGTCCAACATCAAGGCTTTTGGTTGTATTGCTCCCTTTATCATTCTATTAATAATGCATTATGTGTTTCCTTTTCATAAATGTGTTTATGATTGCATGTTTATTGTATTTCTCCTTGATCTGCTACATAGCTTATATTAGAGATTATTATGCTTTGTATCTATTTGTTCTCTCCACTTTTTCTTCCTTGCAGGAATTTGTTTTCATCAAAGAAGAGGACATTGTGAGCATGGAAGCAAAAGAAGCAAGGCTAACACCAAAGGAAAGCATTAGAATAAGAAAGAGGTAGGAAATCTATCCTCCTTCGTGTTTTTCTAGCATAAGTTAGGAAAGGTTGCATACATTTGTCTCGTTTGTTCCTAGATCCTCTCATTAGGACTAGAGGAATCATTTATGTCCGCAGAAAGGATTTCCTTCACAAAAATACAATATGCTTTTCTCAACCTTGAGCTCAACCTTCACCCATATCTTCTAACCTTTGCCTAACTGAATGACTTTGGCCAACACTTTGCCAATTTCAAGCCTTCCCAAGCTTATAATTCCTTGTGTTGTTCCTCAAGGAGTTAGCCCCTATTATTTAGGAAAATTCTCGTTGATAATTCTCTCATTCCTTTAGAAACTTCTTTGACTGCATGCACCGCCTGTATAACTTGCAAAATTCTACAACTAATAATACATTTCCCTTTAACTCCAATCTCAACTAGGTAACTCGAATTTCATGCATGCATGAGTTAATTTAGTTTGATTGATCAGTTAATTGGTTAAACACTGAATATGCACCCCACTTCTAGACCTCCCACTAGGTCCTCCAACAATTGGAACTAGTTTAACTGACCTTAACTCAATTTAACTGAATTAAATTGTCACAACTGAAATTAACTCAACCTAGGCTCCTAAAATTTAGGAATCACTTTACACAACTGAAGCTCATGCCCCCAACTTGAATTAACTAAGATAACTGAGTGATAACAACTATATCAACTCAGTTAACTCATTCAAGTTGTTTGTTGATGTGGAATTTCAAATTTCTCCCAATGTAATCAAGGGAGAAATTAAATTAGGAATTTCTTGTTGCATTTTCGACACTCCCTCTCAGCAAGAAACAAATTCAGAACTACCTCGATCCAACATTTGTGGAATGTATTGCATGCAAAACTTCACTCTATTTTTTTTGCTACTAGAACATCTGCAACTAAGAAGCATACATAAAATTAAACAAAAATAATCATTGAATCAATCTACAACTGTCTACTGGGAAAATTGTGTTGTTTCTAACTCTGCTACTAAGCCTCCTGCTCTCTTGTCAACACTTCTACGCACTCCTTACTATCTAAATGACATTGATCCTTCTATAATTGAATATTGTGGGGCCCTGTAGTAAGGTAATGATCCATGAGACAGTCGTCTCTGCGCTCCCTCAGTCATCTCAGCCCTACTCATATTCCTCTGCCATGCCCAAATGCCACCACATGCGGTGCCGCAGAGGCGGTGGACACAGTCTTCCCTCCAGGCCTCCCATCTCTACCTCTACAGGTAGGACGGTGAATCTCTTGGTTGACTGGGTAGAGTCAGAAATCCTGGACCCCATTAATCTAACTGCTCGTCTGTCTCTCCACCTTCTTGAATCTCCCTCTAAAGCCTTTGGCTCTAGTCTTCTCTCCAACAAAAGATGTTGCAATTCCACCATCTCTCCAGCCTCCCCCTTATCCCCCTGCAAGATGGTGGCCTTTCCAGTTCAGCAGGCCTTGAAAAACAATCATGGTAGCTCAAGGTCGGACGAGGATGGCACCAGCACGGGTGCTGAGGCTCATGTGGCTTCCTCACATTCACTTGATACCCACGCGGCGCTTCTTCCTCCGTCGACAACCCATGCGTCCAAGCAAGAGGACGACGAGTTTGAATATGCATGAAGAATTGAGGAGGAGCCACTCCAACCACCAGAAAAGGATGATAATACTCCATCTTCTTAAATTATGGGTGCTTCTCTCTCATTCCAATCAATTTTTTGCTATTTCACTGCTACTAGTTTTCTGGTTTTGTCTTAAATATGTAACACACAAGGCTGGTTTCCCACTATGGGCAGCATATTCTAGACTCTCTATACTCTTCTCTTGGGCTGGTTATCCCGTCTGGGCTAGCCCCTTTTTTGTTTTTCTGGAAACGAAATTTCCCTTCGGAACTGGCTTGCCAACTCCGGAGGATGAGGACTGTAACATTTTGGACTGTATGATATAATAGAAGTAGCCTAATTTAGAAAAAAAAAATGATCTATGAGACAAAAAACACCTCAATGGACCCTCCCAAATTTCTGCACTCTAAGACTAGGGCTTCACATTTCCCCACCTCACACCTCCAGGTATGGCTGCATGCGATCCATCTACCCACTTGGCTCGAACTCTCCCCCTACTGGAGGTCTCTTCTTTGGTGGATGTTTCCACTTTTTCTTCTCTTTGCTTCTCCATTTGTGGCTGCTCCACAATTTTTTTGATGTTGCTTATGAGGCTCCATTTTGAGAGGTAAACCATGCTCCATCTCAACCATCAAGTCTTTAACCTTTTCCTTTCTCCTCAAGGCTTCGCATTCATCTTCTACCTCAAGTGCATACATGTTCTTGACTCGCACATCGATCTGCTTCACTTGTCTCGTGGCGATGTCTCTCAGGAATGCCTTTCCTTTGCTGAATATCACATCGTAGCCATGTTATTCCAAACCCATGCAAAAACAATATTCTTCTTTAGTCCTAGAACAAACATCACATCCTTAAGTCTAAGATGGGATCTCGACTCCCTCTGAAGGGTGATTGTACTAATATCGGTCGCGCTATACCTTCCTTCATCTCCAAACTCATTGTTCTGCTTAAGGTCTTTATCCTCTAAGTCACTGAAGAAATCTATATTCCCTGTCATATGGAACGAGGCACCACTATCTAGATACCACATGCTTCCCATTATTGTGATTTCCATGCATGTAATGAGAGTAAAATCAAGATAAAATTGTGAATCTAGAGCTTCACTTGTTGTTGTTACTGCAGGATCCTTCTTGCTTGCCTCCTTCTGTGGACATTTTGTGGCATAGTTCCTGAATTCATGGGAGTGAAAGCACTTGATTTTAGACTAGTATTTATTCTTTCCCTCTAGGATGCAATTAGCCTCACCTTGGGATTTCTTCCCCTTGGCCTTAATTCCTTTTCTAACTAATACAAAGTCCTATTCCTCTTCTTTGGATGAGGTCCCATCTATGTTTCTTCGCCTTATATCTTCCTACACTAGATCGGACCATAACCACTCCCACTGTGGTAGTTTTTCTCTACCATTTACCAAATATTGATAACTATGCCAACTCTTGGGGAGGCCCAAAAGATATAGATCTACCAAATATTTTTTAGGGACAGTAAAACCGACCCCACCAAGTTCATCATGAAATTGTGTAAACTTTCTCAGGTACTACAGAATTGTTTAATTCTTTTGCATATTAATACTTCGAATCTTGTCCTTGAGTTTCAAATCATTGTGGTCACTATTGTTCTCAAACAAATTTTTTATTATTTTCCACATCGCGAACAAAGTCTCTTTCCTATGCAAATTTAAGACAACACGATCCCAAACTTCCTCCAATATGATTCCCCTCACTTTAGCCACATCCTTCTTCCACTAAGTGAGACCCTAGGAATCAAATGCTTTGGGTTTTGCTACATTTGTCTTGATGTATTCTATCAACCCATTGTCATCCAATACTAACTCCATGTGGATATTTGATGCCACAAAATTTGTGGTTCCGTCCAAAGTATACTTGAGCCTAAGTCCATTGAGAGTCATCTTCTGAGTCCTAGAGAAAAGTTGTAACACTGATCTCCAAATTCGAACCTCCCGCAGTGACAAATTTGAAATACATTCTCTATTGTGAATATAGCTCCGATACCATGTATAAATTAATGTGTAGATCCCCAGGAAAATATTTTTTTATGCAATTGATTTACTTTTTTATCTTACTTTCATGTGATTGAGCAGTCATGATTTATAATCCGCAAATATTGTAGAAGGATTCAATATCTTGTTTTAGTACATGACATGATTGGATTGAAACCATTGGTGTAATTTCTACATGGTATCAGAGTGCAAGGAATCACAATAGTGGAGAAGAAATTGAGTTTGTGTTGAACAGTATTCAAATTTGCAGATACATTCTTTGGAGCTAGCAACAGATCAAGATGTCTTTTAATGGCTTGAGACCCGAATATGCACTCGAGGGCAGTTCAAATTATATTGCATGGAAGGATAGGATGGAGGCATTGTTGGAGGACAACGGGTTGAATGAATTCATAGATACTAATATTCCCAAGCTCGTAGCAACAGATGACCAACTTCTTGATGCATGGTAGAAGAAGGTAGCAAATGTGAGAAGGATTTTTGTAGAGGGAGTTCCATTTCATATTGTCTCGAGTCTCCATGGCAAGGAAACTCCATATGTTATATGTAAGACCCTGACAGATCTATTTCAAAGCAGTAGTGGCCACAAAAAATTTTCACTTAAGGACAAGCTCAGGAAAATCAAAATGGAGAAGGGCGACACAATCCAAAAATACTTGACCAAGTTCACTCAATGTCGAGATGAGATTGGAAGTGTTGTGATTATTGTAGCTAATGGTGAGTTGGTGATTCTAGCACTTCTAGGCCTTCCCAAGAGCTGGCATAATTACCAGGTATTTGTGAATGGGAGGGAGAAGTTACCAGATTGGGAGCGACTATGGTCATATTTGGTACAAGAAGAGTTTAACGGAATATGAGGGATGGATCCTCATCCAACATTGATCATGAGGAAAAGTGTGCCTTGGTTGGTAAGGCAAAGAAGGGGAAGGGGAAGAAGTCTTATTCCAAATCTGAGATCGGAAAATAAGGCAAGAAGTGTGACATGTCAAAGGTGAAATGTTTTCACTATCCTGATCATGGACACTATGCCACAAATTGTCCACAAAAGAAGAGGAACAACAAGAAGGCTCTGGGATCTGCAACGGGTGAAGATTTGGCCTCACATTTTGCGTTTGACTTCTCTCTCATAGCATGCATGGTGTCAACTGTGATGGGATCTATGTGATACTTTGATAGTGGAGCATCTTTACACATGACTAGCAACAAGAACTCTTTAGTATCTTGGAGGAGAAGGATCTCTAGATGAACATTGAGATGGGTGATGATGGGAGGTATAGTGCTACCGGGATTGGTACAATTACTTTCCAAATATAGTCAGGTAAACCTTTCATATTAAAATATGCCATGCATGTACCAGGCTTGAAAAATAATTTAGTTTCAGTTGCTATGTTGGAGGATTTTGGATATTGTGTGGTTTTCAGTGAAGGAAAGGGGTTCCTTCATCACAAAGCCACAGGACGGGTAAATAATATTGGGGTTAGTGTGAAGAACCTCTACCAACTTGATGTAGATGGTTGCGTAGAATTGAGCAGTAAAGCATATGAGGTGGTGAGTCGGGACACTGGTGAGTGATGGCACAATAGGTTGGGTCATCTACACTACAGTGCTTTGAGGATCATGCAAAAAATTTCTACAGGTCTTCCAAAGGGTACACTTACGTAGATAGACACATGCAAGAGATGTACCATGGGGAAGTATACAAAGGCCACCTTTCATGAGAAGGAGAATCGAGTAGAGAAAATCCTTAAGAGAGTTCACTTATGCGTGTGTGGACCATTCTCAACAGCTTCCACAGCAAAGCACAAGTATTATGTGATTTTTTTTTATGACTTTTCTATAAAGTGTTGGATCTTCTTTCTGCAGAAGAAATATCAGACGTTCTCCAAGTTTTTTGAGTTCAAAGAATTGGTAGAGAAATATACAGGGAGGAAGGTGAAGGCTCTAAGGAGCAACAATGGTGGTGAGTATATCTCTAATGAATTTAATAACTTTTGCGTCAAAGAAGGAATTCAGAGAGAATTGATTGCACCTAATAACCCACAACAGAATGGGGTCGTAAAAAGAAAGAACGAAACAATTGTGGGAGCAACACGAGCTATGTTACATGATCAGGGCCTATCATTGGATCTGTGTGCAGAGGCATGCAACAAAATGGTATTTGTACAGAACCGTAGTCCTCATCGGATACTTGGCATGAGTACAATAAAGGAGGATTTTTCATATTTTAAAATTTTTGGCTCATTTTTCTATTTCCATGTGACCAAAGATGTCAGGAAGAAGCTAGAACCAATAGCATAGGTTGGGATATTTGTAGGGTACACTGATACTCCCCACAACTATCTGGTTTATTTGCTGGCTAACAGGATTACAGTTTTCAGGAGAGATGTTAAATTTAACTAGGAGAAAGCAATGTGATTGTCCCTTGGGAGGGAGCTTGACTTGCATGTAGATGAGGGACTCTTAGTTCCAAAGGATGAAGCTCGGGATGTGGAGCAGCCACAAGCAGAGGATCATGGAGTGGCAGAAACCACTCATGTAGAGATATCCACCAAAAATGGTAGGAAGCACGCTAGAGAGGCTGAAAGATTGACGCTAGATGAGGCAGAGAAAGTAGGTGCACATACATCATAGCGCAGGCAGAGAAGGTCATCAGATAGGTATACTAGATACATGGCTCTTATGAGTGATTTTATTGTGACATAACCATCCTCTTTTGAGGAATAATTGCAGTAGCCAACATGGTTTGATGCCATGGTTGAGGAGTATGACTCCATTATCAGAAACAGTGCATGGGAAGTGGTCCTAAGACCAGTGGGGAAGTTAGTGGTTAGATCCAAGTGAATCTATAAGGTGAAGCAAGCAGCAGATGGGAATGTGGAGAAATAAAAGGTTATATTTGTAGCCAGAGGATTCTCACAGGTGGAGGGGATTGATTATAAGGATAATTTTGCACCGGTTGCAAGGTACTCATCGATTATATCCATCCTTGCACTCTCAGCACAGATGGGGTGGCAGATACATGAGATGGATGTAAAGACAACCTTTCTCAATGGAATTATTGAGGAAGAAGTGTACATTGAGCAGGCAGAATCTTTTCAGACCTTTTACAGGGAGTCGCATGTGTGGAGACTAAGGAGAACACTATATTGGCTTAAGCAAGAACCTTGTGCTTCGTACACCAGGATCGATAGCTATTTCACCGGGTTGGGCTTCACAAAGAGTGAAGTGGATGCAAATTTATATCATATTTTGGTTGATGGTAAGCTTTTGATTATTGTACTTTATGTTGATGATATTATACTAACAAGTGATGAGCAACTCATAACTTCTTGCAAAGAGGATCTTGCAAGAGAGTTTGAGATGAAGGAAATGGGGCTCTTGCACTATTTATTTGGGGAGCTATTTGTATCTCAGGGCAAGTATGCCAAGGAGATTTGGAGGAAGTTCCACATGGAGGGTAGCAAACCCATGGAGACTCCTCTTGCAAGAAACCGGAGGAAGGAGGATGCTACTTCAGATGATGTAGTGGATGCTATTGTTTACAGGCAACTTGTGGGTTCACTTATGTATTTGGTGAACACATGACCAGACATATGCTACGCAGTTAACCATCTTACTCAAGCTATGGTTAAGCCTGCCAATCTCTTTTGGAAGGTGGGGAAGCATGTTTTGAGATATATCAAGGGGACTATAGAGTATGGATTATGTTACAGACTAACAAAGGGAGTGACGCTTCAAGGCTTCACCGATGCAGATTGGGCATGCATTCCATCAAACAGGAAGAGCACATCAGGGGGCATCTTTAGCATAGGATCAACAACAATTTCTTGCTATATCAGGAAGTAGATATTAGTTGCACTTAGTTCAGCCAAGGCATAGTACATGGGAGCTATTCAGGCTACATGCAAGGCCATATGGATGAGGAAGATACTTGTTGGTTTCTTTGGTCATCATATGGATCCGACAGTGATCCATTGTGATAACTAGATTTGCATAAAAATCTCAGTTAATCCAGTATTCCATTACAGGTCCAAGCATATTGACATTTGGTACCACTATCTCAGAGATTGTGTTCAGAGGCGCATTATGTTGTTGCAGTACATTCCCACGGAGGATCAGGATGCAGATATCTTGACGAAGGCACTTGCAAAGAGAAAATTCGAATACCACAAAGGAAGGATAGGGGTAGTTGATAATCCCTTTCTTGTTGAGAGGGAGTGTTGAAAAGTCAACAATAAATGTGTGTCTAATTTATTTTTCCCTTAAATAAATTAGACAATAAATTGTAATCTTATCTCATAACAACTTGTAATAGTTAAATAAGTGAGATAGACTTAGTTAGCTCAAGAATTTCGAGTTGAGGGTCAATGGTGAGACATGTAGAGTGATTCTATTATTTTGGGGGTCTAGCTGTAGTTAATGCACTAGTGTAGTGTGAGTTTAATCAATTAACTCAAAATAATTGAGTTGAAATCAGTTTAACTAGTTCTAACTCAGTGATGAGCTAGTGAGAGGTTAAGTGAATTAAATTAGATTTAATTCACAAGTAGTGATCACCAAGTAACTGATGATTCGATATTATTAGTTGCATGCATGTAAAATATGATGGAGACCCAGTTGAGACAAATGTTAAAGGGAAGTAAACTATCAGTTGTATTATTAGCAAACTGCCCAAGTGCAGTTATAAAGCCACAAGATGCCCATGAAGGATTGTGCAGTCAAGGAAGGTTGGAATTCTTATTTAATAGGGATTTATTTTGCCTAGGGATTGCATGTGCAAGGTAGGCTGAAAATTGGTTATGTGTTTGTCAAATTGTTCCTAGACCAGTGTGAGACGATTGGTGGAGTGTATGAGGTCCTTGTGAGCACACATGCATTCTATTGTTTCATGATTCCTTGGCTTATTATCAATAGATATAGAGGGGTTTTGAGCAGTTTCTTTCCCCAGGAAAATCTTGGGTAGTGCGATTGATTTACTTCTTTCTCTTACTTGAATGTGATAGAACGATCGTGATTTATATTCCCCAAATATTGTAGAAGGATTAGGTATCTTGTTTTAGTACATTTCATAATCGGATTGAATCCAATCGTGTAATTTCTACATACATTGCCCTTTAACTCCAATCTCAACTCGGTAACTCAAATTGCATGCATGCATGAATTAATTTAGGTTGATTGATGAGTTAACTGGTTAAACACTGAATATGCACCCCACTCCTAAACCTCCCACTAGTTCCTCCAACAGTTGGAAGTAGTTTAACTAACCCTAACTCAATTTAACTGAATTAAATTGTTACAACTAAAATTATCTCAACCTAGGCTCTTGAAATATCGGAATCATTGTACACAACTCAAGTTCATGCCCCCAACTCGAATTAACTAAGATAATTGAGTGATAAAAACTATGTCAACTCAGTTAACTCATTCAAGTTGTTTGGTCATGTGGAATTTTGAATTTCTCCTAATTTAATCGAGTGAAAAAATAAATTAGGAATTTCTTGCTGCATTTTCAACACAAAGGGCCCACTAGACACTAGAGTAACAATAATATAGTAATGGTGGAAAATCATTGTAAAGTGGATTCTGCCCACTAATGTTATTATTATTAAATAAGGCCCACTAGTTAGTTAGCATGGAGTAAAGGTAATGCGGCCTCATTAAATAAGGTCCACTTGGTAGTTAGGAGGCGGTTATGATTAGGGTTCTCTAATTAACACGAAATAAGGATAAATTCGTTTTCATGGAGCATGTATTAGATCTTAGATCATTGAGTAGTTCATCCTTCCATAAAAGGATCATTGTACCAACTATTACAAGTCAATTTGGGTATCATCCCCCAAGACCAGTATGAATAGGGTCTATCATCCCCTAATTCAGTTGCTATATGCCCTAAGAGAAGTCATTCCATTGATCGCTTTAATTGTGATATTTCCAATGTTTGAAGTATAGATTATATGACCCATTGTCTCATCGATTCTCCTCTGAATGGGCCTAAGTGCATTGCAAAGAACTTATCTCCATGCAAGGGTGCTTTGCAAAGCACTTCCGAACACTTAAGGGTGTTTTGGTCTCCTTAGAGCGAAATCATCATTATTCCGGGAATCTCCACATTTTCAGTGCCTTCTAGAAGAGCTTATAGGTGTCATACTTCGAATACAAGTGTTCATCCATCACCAATGAACTTGGAAACATGTCTCACCTATTATTAGAAAGCCATTCAGTTCCATTTATTGAGAAATTGCCTTCAATTTCCCTACAAATTGAGCATTCATCTAAGTGCTGGGGAGGGAGAAATTTGTGTAATGTTATGTTGTTGGATTCTCAATTGATGAGAGTTGGAAGTATTGTTATGATGTTAAGATGATCCTTGGTGTGATGAGGACGGAATGAATTTGGAGTAGGTTGACAATGAATCTATCTATTGGTTGTAATCTTCTCCTCCTACTTTCTTAATAAAGATATTTGTTCATTTCCTCTTATGTATGCTTATGTCTTCTGAATTGTACTCTCATGTGTATTTATTCTCAAACCTAATCGGTTCGATTTGGTCAAGATACATAGTTGTATATTTGTATGTTGTTTGTTGTTCTCTGTCTTTGATTGCAGGTATCGATCTAGCGGATTTAGTTGGATTGAGAACGACGATAACAATGAAATAAGGAGAATGAGAGTGAAATTGTTACAAGTAGGTTTATTTCCTTTCTGTATATCTATTTATCTTAGAGAAAATAATAGTTGTCTTTCTTCTGTTGTTCTGAGTGAAGGAACATCACACTCTGGGAATCTAATTTATCCATAGATTATAATTCTGTATAAAAATTTGGCGACCATACTGGGGATCGAACCTAGAATCTCTGGTTTATACTGGAAGTCACTTGGCTCACCTTGCTTATCTCAATCCCCTACGACGTTGAAAGCTTTTGATAGTCGTACATATAAGCCTTGCGGTATCATCAATAACCTGCATGTCGAACTAGGGGGAAAAACTGTAACTGTTGAAGTTGAGGTCGTTGACAGACCCCTTGACCACAACATTTTACTTCGAAGGCCATGGGTTTACGCTATAACTGTGATCGTTTATACTTACTTTCAGATAACCGCCTTCCCTCATAAAGGCGTTATCACAGTAATTAATCAACTCTCCTTCTTTGCCTCTAATTCACAGGCAACTCGAAGTTCACACACCCCAGCTATCACTTCAAAACATTGATGTAGGGCTCTTAAAGGATTCTTCCCTAATGAGTACCTTTCCATTACCGCCACTTGCAACGTCGGCATAAATTGCAAGAATAGAGACCTATTGCATGATATCTTCCACTTCATCTAACTTAAGGAATATTACCAATGATTCTAAAGTTGATACACTAGATGAATTTATGTCGCCAAGCCCAATTGTGCTAGCGTAGCAATCAATTTTCTTGGCTTGGATGATGCATCCTCATCCATCGTCGTCGATTGTTTGGTTCGATCCTTCGTTAGATTTTGGTACTCCTTCTGATTCTTTTTCATCCACATTCTTGACTGATGAGAGCATTATGGAAGCCATGATGCCAGAAGGATAACCATGGGATGATTATCATCATCATTCCTGTCTTCGAGATTACAATGAAGATAACCTTATTAAACTATATCACCCTACGATCTCTACCTTATTTTTTAATTCTATTTCAATTAATGCCATCGAATCTGAGTGAAACTTATCAAATATTGATGAAACCATTTCTACCGATATTTTGACCAAACCCGGCATTGTATAAAACATTCATGTCAACGTGTCTTGTTCTCCATCCAAACTCAATACTTATCGCTCTCTTTTTCGTGAATTTCGAGATATATTTGCTTGGTCTTATGAGGAAATGACAGGCATAGATTCTAGAATTGTTGAACACACAATTAAAATGTACCCTGATGTCAGACTGGTACGTCAACGCCTTCATCTTGCTCATCCGAAGAAGGCTACTGCCATTAAAGAAGAAGTTTAAAAACTTCTGCGTGTTGGTTTCATTTACTCTATTCTGCTTACTGATTTGGTTTCCAACATTGTTCCTTTCATGACGAAACAAGGGATAATTAGAGTGTGCATCGATTATCGAGATGTCAATCTTGCTTGTCCAAAAGACAACTATCCTACTCCCTTTATCAACCAAATTATTGACAAATGTCCCAGCTATTATCACTCAGTAATTGCTCAAGATTAAAGAAAGAACTCACTGAGGTAACCACAAACCTACTTTTAAGCTTTAGGATCTAGCCTTCCTAATGCTCAGAGAGGGCTCTCTCTGTAAGATTTAACTTTGTTTTTATGTTTGATTTTAGGCTAGTTATATAGGGCAAATTGGTTTTGGGGTTTTGATTTGGTTTGGTGGGAAATTCACTTAATGAGATGGATAGTTGATGATCTGAAATCCATTGGGCAGATGGAGTTAATGTGTCAAGCAGAAAGATCAGGATCAAGGTCTAAAGTCAAATTTTTAAAGGGAAATATAGTAGAGTCACTTCAGATCTTCAAATTTTGATGGTGAAATGGTTTTTTTATGGGATAAAGAGCAATGAAGGATTCTTTAATCCAGATAAGGAAAGAAGAAGCAAGGGTCAATCGAAATTAGGGAGCAATTAAGAGTTCCCTAGTCTGGATAATAGCAGGAAAAAAAAAAAAAAAAAAACCAGTCAATAACAGAGTGATTTTAACAAATTCTGATATAACAATTATCGATTTCACATTAAAATTTAGAACACATTTATGAATGGATGGAAAACACAAGAAAATAGACAGATAATAGTAGAAAGTACTTCACTTTAGTGGCCTAACACATGAATCCAGTAACATGATGCTTTATTCCTTGAAATTCAGTCTTCTGACTTGAACTTGATTACAAAAACCCTTGGGTTAAGAATGTTCCAGTTATAGAAATCTTCAGCAATTATCCACCCTCAATGCTTGAAATGATGAATTATTTATACAAATTCTAAACTAGAATATCTTGAAAAAATATCAAGATTGGTTTACAAATATCTCAATCTGTTTAACATAAAATAGAACTTAAATAAAGGACACTCAAAACTAATGAATCTATTTGGCACTATTTTTATGTATTGATGGTGACAAAGAAGAGAAATTCGAATTTGATAGCAACTCTTAGTTGATGATGAGGCTTCCAAGTCACTAACTGTCTCCTTCCTTTGTGCATTTTGCTCCAGAAATTCTGCAAAATTGGGGTCCAGTGATACCTTTTTATAACTCAATCCAATATAGATATGGAAAAAGTGAAAGAGGTTATTGTAAATATATATTTTTTTGAGATAAACCTCTCTCAGTTTCCTAAAATTCCTCTCCAGTTGTTCACACTAGGCTCTGCAAAAATATGTGTAAAATAAAACTTTGAACAGTCTAAACATTAGGCTGTGAAGATGTGCATGTATCTATCATTATGTAATACCTATGTAAAAAGTGAGATAGGTGTTTGTATATTGGCCTCTTAAGAACATAAACCTCCTCCAGTTTTTAAAAATTCATCTTGGATTGGCAACAATAGTTTCTGAAAAACTATGACTTAAACAGGAAATTTCTGGAAAATGTCCCTTCTTGCTCTGTTTTCATCTTTTAACCTTATTGTTATTTTAACTGTTTTGAATTTTACTTTGGATAAAATTAAATTTTGTTGGTGAAATTATTTTCATATTTGTTTAACCAATACTGACTTTGTATTTACTTTTACTGTTTTACCTTGACTGCTCTATTTTTTTTTTACTTTCACTCTGACTTTTATCTTATACACTTTAACTCTGATGATCTTTGACTGTTCTATTTTCACTGTCACTGTGAATACTTATTTCACTTTTACCATTTAATGTGAAAATTTATCTCTCTCTGCATAAATGACTTATTTCTATTATGCTACCTGGAATCTTTCGTTAAGGAAAATCATTTGAATTCATTTCCTTGTAAGTTTTTTAGGAGTAAATAGTTTTAACTAGTATCACTGTTTATCCAAATTATTCTTATGCCAGTAACCTGCAAAAAAAAACATTTCATTAATCAAATTCAGGTCTACAAGGAGGGATTATGGCTTTGATGATGGAAAATGACTGTAAAGAATGGTTTGAACAGGAGCGGGGTTTCTGGGTTAGCGAAAAGCTTTCTGAGGCTATGCTGGTCCTTATAGTACTCAGAGGTCTCCCTCAACATTCATAGCAGTTGAAATAGGTTTTTTCTATTCAATTGAGGCTTAAACTGGAGTTTGAAGCACTTTCTCAAGTTGAAAATGACTCTTTTTGTGCGAAATTCTAACAAATAGGAGGAAAAACAATGTAGGCGGGTGTTTTTATTGGTTTTTATTTAACATTAAAATTCATTAATGCACAGTCTTATCACATGGATGGAAGGTTTGTCATAAAAAGGGAAAAACCGTCGGTGGTTTTCGCAATAATCAAAGGTGGTAAGTTGTATTTCTTTTGGCAATGCGATCGAATGGGAAATGGCCACGTTGCAGAGGTGGGAAATACAAAATTGCGCTTTTCGCAAGGCTATGGGTTGGTTAATCATCGCACAATGAAATTTGCGAAGGGTGATCTCCACTGTTAGATCTGGAGGATAGAGATCGACGGAGCGGGTTGTGCGATAAAGGTGTTGGGTCAAAAGGCGTGGGGCCCGGGATAACTTAATGTGACGGGGGGTTGAAAATGTATGAAATCTAAGGTTTAATACATAGTTGGGTTATGATTCTCGGAGGATTAATGTATTATTAACAAATGAGCTGTGGGTATATGTGATTTTATAGCTGGTGGGGATAGTGGGACCAATATTTATCACATGTGCGGAATAGAACTTTAGTTTATAATTAAAAATATGGGTTGGGAATTAATATAGAGGATTTAATTAATACAGGATGAGGGTATATAGTGGAATTAATACATTAGGTTAGTGTTAATATGAAATGAATGTGCGGGAATGTAAAATATACTAGGCATAGTGTAAAATACGATTTTTAGGCGGGATTTATTCATTGTGAGGCCCAACATAACATTTAACACTTATACTTAGGCAAAAAAGCATTTTTGTGGGTTTTTTGGGTATTTTTGTATGAAAGGGGAATTAGTCAAGGGGGTTTTACTTTTCCTAGATAATAAGTGTTTTAAACTTAGGAAAATGGATTTTATTAGGGTAAAATGAATGATGAAGGGGAAGGGTTTTTAATGAGGTGGAATCCAATACCTTGGTGTCAATCAGTCATTAAGACGTGATTCTGGTCCCACAAAAAGTCAAAGAAATTCTCTGAGTCTTTATGACTGAAGGATTTAGTACTGGAACACATTGTGGGGAGGGAAATTAGTAATATGCCAAATGATGTTTATCCATGCCTTGTGAAACTGCTTTCTTCCTACCCATCATTTATTCTACCATTTTTTCCTTTATTTACATGGGTGTATTTGAACTTGCAAACCCTTATTCATTTTTTTTTTTAAATAGGAAACTATCTAATTCTAACCTTATTTCATCCAAGGGCTATGATTAAATTGTTGAGCTCCTCATTTATTCTCTACCTAACTACTGATCTGCCAAGATTAAACCATTTGGCTAGACCTTTATCCTCTATCTAACAACATGAAATTTAAAGCATGAAAAGTCAAGATTAAGCAGTTTGACCTTCATGGATTGTGGCATTTAGGATAAGCTGCACACAATCTTATTTGCAAAAGTAAACTAATAGTAGTGGAATTTAAACTTGTAACACTTTCATGATCTATTTTTGATGGGGTTCATATTTAATATTATTTTGATCGTTGTTTCGTTTTTTGTCCTTTGATTGTTCTTTTAGGCCATACCCTCTTTTCATTTTTTAATTGGGAATAAATTTGCAGAAAGCAAAGGTATGTACAAAATTTTAAGATTTTAACAGAACCAAATCAAAATTATGAATCCTATATTTATAGGACCCTTACACCGGCTGTGAAATATTTTTGTTCATGGATGGATTCTCCTGTTACAATCAAATCAATATTCACCCAGAGGACCAATATAAGACAACATTCATCTGTCCCTGGGGCACATTCACTTATCATAAACTCCCGTTTGATTTAAAGAACGTTGGCGCAACATTTCATATAGCAATGGATTATGCTTTCAATAACATTAAGCACATTGTTCAACCTTATCTAGACGATTTACCGACGCGTTCACAAAAACAGACTGATCACCTGACGCATTTAAGAGCTATATTTTTACGCTGTCGACACTACAAGATATGCCTCAATCCACACAAATGTGTGTTTTGTGTTGGTTCTAGTTGTTTTCTTGCATTTTTCATCTCAAAAGATGGAATTTGAATCAACTCACTGAAGGTCCAGGCCATTCTTTAGTTCCTCGTGCCATCAAACTTACTTCAATTACAAAAACTTCAAGGAAAGGCTAACTTCCCAAGGAGGTTCATACCCAACTACGCCAAAATGGCTAAAGGATTTACTCGTCTCTTGAAAAATGGGATTCCTTCCAATGGGATAAGGTTATGCAAGATTCTTTTTATTCTCTTAAAGATACCCTGATCTGAGCGTCATTAATGTATCCCCCCAATTATCGAAGTGGTTATTTCCTATATATCGATGTGGTAGATACAACCATTGCTATGGCTTTGGGCCAAGAAGAAGATGGGATAGAACATCTGATATATCATTTGAGTCGTAATCTCAATGATACGCAAGTTAAGTATTCATATGTCGAAAATCTCGCATTGAAAACCATTCAAGCTGTCCAAATATTTTGCCATTATATCATGCTCCGAAAGACCATTTTCATTTCAGATTGTAACCCTATGACATAAATTCTGTCACATCACTTATTGGGGATAAAATATTCAAAATGGATAGCCATTTTACATCAATTTGATTTGGAAATCATCAAATCCAAGTCAAAGAAGTCTTTAGTTTTGGCTGAACTTCTCTGCGACCTTCCCTCTAATAGTACTAAAACTACATTGGAACCATCAATTCTAGATGAGTCTTTGTTTCTGATTGGGTCATCTGACCCTTGGTATGGGGATTTTATCATTTATCTCCAAACCCAAACTTTCTTGCTCGATACCTCTCACTCACAACAGCGACATATTTGATACCAAGCCAAAGGTTATCTAATCGTCGACGATACACTTTTATCGTCGTGGTGTCAACACGATTTTAAGGAGGTGACTCACTCATGAGGAGGCCGAGAATTTTTTAAATGGTTGTCATGCTGGTGCTTGTGGTGGACATTTGTCTGGTTACGCTACCGCGCAGAAGATTCTCCGCGTCGGTTACTTTTGGCCAACCATATTTATGGCCTTAGACATAGTCAAAAGAGTTATGGCTAAGGGTGCCTACGAGTTAGTTGATTATGAAGGAATTCCATTGGGGCAGCCTCGAAATGGATTGTATCTTAAATTTTACTATGCTTAAGTGAGCGTAGTAAATTTTTGTATCATATTGTATATATGCTTTGATTTGCATTTACTGTCTTAGTTTGTTTTTATAATTTTTTCTTGAAGTTAGTAATCCACTTTACATTTCATCGCAGATGACTGAATCTTTGGAACCATTTGTTAGGTACGTTGTTGGTGCTAGTCGTAGTACACAGAACCTATCCTCTGTAGCATGGGCCATTTTCACTCTAGGTGGCAAGTTAGTGGGTTTTCAAGAGATTTGTATCGGTTGATCCACAAACAATATCACTGTGTATAGCACGTTGATCGAACTTCTCTCTGATGCCATTTCATTTGGCATTAACCACATCATCATTAGGTTAGACTCACAACTTGTCGTACTATAACTTACTAGCGTCTCTATTGTCCGAAATCCAACACTTCATTGTATGTTCCTGAGAGTTTGACTTTTGGAAAGACATTTTGATTACATTCAATATCAACACATTTCCAAAAATTTGAACACATTAACTGATTCCTTAGCAAATTGTGTTTTAAACAGACATTTGCAACACATGTAAAGGCACATTTGCAATTCACATCACATAATTGAATAGGATTGAACATTAAACATAGGAAAATACTGGAAAAAAAAAAAAAATATATATATATATATATATATATATATATATATATAAAATAAAATAAAATAAAAAAATATAAAAAATAAATATAAAAAATAAAAAAAAAAATAGATAGATAGTTTATGTTTTTACAAAATTTGTGCCCAAGACACATTGGTCATATGACCTCAAAATGTATGCAAAAATGTTAAAGTAAACTAGTGATGCTCATGATAACAAGCAACTTCTCTAGCTATCCTACGTAATAACTGCATCCAACGGTTAGTAAAACCAATACTATGGCACTGCAGTCTCATAGGTAACTCCTCAATCTAGCAATCCAGTATCCCAAGAGTCAACCCCTCAACATGTTGCTGCAACTCAGCAAGAGTCTCAATCAAATCTAAATCCTGAAGGACATATCTCCTAATAGTCCTCTCTGCTGGCTCATCTGTTGCCTACTCTGGTCGACCCACTGGTCAAACACGACCCACATATGTGTACATCAAAACTTTAGTTTAGTCTTGGAAAACATCAAAAATACAAAAACATGTAGAAACCTTAAAAAATCAAAAAAATGGTCAATTTTTTTTTACCCATTGCACCCCATCAAGCACCATCTGGTAGAATAAAATCTAGGTCTTCACAAAAATCTACGCTTGCATATGGATACTCCTCTATGGTGATCATCTAGCATCTGAACCAGGCAAAGAATGCAGTAGAGAATGTGATGGTCAATTGACCGGAATGTCTAGCCATCAATTCAACCCATCTCTGCATCAAATCTCTAGGACCAGATATGCTCAGTGTAACATGTTGCAGCTGCATCAATGGAACTCGCTCTAAAAATAAGGAAATCAGGGTCGATCCATAACTGAAATTCTTATTCCTGCCACCCTTTTCTTTAGTCAATTGTTCTTTCATATGAAAGAGTACTGCTTCAGCCTAGTTGAACATTGTTGGTTCTCAGCACTCAAGGGCATACTAAATGTATGATCGGTTTGCGACATGTAGTTTCACGGAGCCAGAAAGCTTTGTGATAGTAAATATGATGGTTCTTAAAGGCAAATCATGCACATCACGGATGTTTATTTTCCCATCTTTACTTGGTTCAGTACCTGGTTGACAACACCAGCATATGTAATCCTTCACTGTCTCTCCTCCAAAAGCAAATCCCGTAAGGGAAACAGGAGAACCATGCCTCGATAATCTAGTGAGAAAGTAAATATCCTCAACCAATATTGGGAGCACTTTGTCCCCAATGAGAAAATCCTGCAATACTAGATCCCATGAATGAACAAGGAACTCCAATAGTTCCATATGATGTCTCATCCCTGAAAATCTGAAGTATTTAAGCAACCCACAATCCCTGAGTGCTCTTACTATACCTGGACCATTTAGGGCAATCATGTCTTGTTCTTCTTGTTCTCTTTATTGCCACGTAATAGTCATTTTGATCCGATCAATACCTAAAATCCAACCATATGCTTCATTAGGATCCATTTCATGCAAAAATTTTGGGAAATTTTGGGCATACAACATGAAACAAATTTGAAGAATGCGTCCAATGCACCCCAGGTCAATGGACAGAGTGTTGGAAATGCGCATGGACTTCAATTCCAGTGCTTTGCAACACACCTTTCGACATTCAAGGGTGTGTTTCCCTCAAAGCATAATATATTTACCCTAAGGGGCTCAAAACCTTAAAAAATTACCATGAAATGCAACATAAATGATACTAAAAGAAAGAGATGGTTCATAGCTCCAACCTGGATCAAACGGCGCGAGAAATCGTCAACTGAAACTGTCGTAATCAACCGCTAAATTTCGAGGGAAAAAACTGGTTCAGAGCTCCTAATTTTCAAATGGTAACTATGGAATGGTAAAATGAAATGGTAAAAAACTTTTTTTTAATAGTCATTTTGATTATTTTAATCATATTTAATGATGTTACTATGGTTTTTATTCATTTTTACTATGAAACAGATATTTTTAATCCGTTTGATGGTTCTCTGAACAGGTTTCACAGCTGATACAGTGAGTTTAAAGTGCACAATTATTCAAAAATTATTTGACCACAAAGCATACTTTTATCCTCTTTTTTCGAGCTTTGATAAAATGAAAAAGGAATTTAAAGCACACTTTTATATCTTTTTAGAGCTTTTATAAATGCGGAAAAGGAACCCGTTGGAGTCTTCTTTTAGCTCTTTTCAGACTCTAATAATGTGAAAATATTGTCGAGCACTTGTCTTTTCGAGATTGTAAAAGTAAATGAAACGACATCTACTCAGTATAAGTTTAACCCTTTTTGGGAATGAGATAGAGTATTTAGGAAAAAGGAACACCTTAGTCGAACATGGCTAAAAGGTTTTCTTAGGTATCATTTTACACTTTTTTGGACCTGAGCGACAAATTTACAAAAAAAGACTCATGTACTTTTCTTTTTGTCCTTTTTTTCAAACTCTCTAAACATGAAAAGGATTGGGTTTTCACTGTTGTTAGACTTGTTAAAACATAAAATTGTGACAAACTTGTCAATCATGGAAAGATCGAGTTTCATTATCGCTAGACTCGTTAAATCATTAAATAGCGATGGATTCACCTGAAGGGTTGAATTAATCAAGCATATGTTACCCTCCTCAAGATTGTTAAAAAATAAAGAGGTACTGGTCAGCAATGACTAGGGAAAATTTGGGAAAAAGAACATAACACTTTATGGTAGCAGGTCCCTCTTGAACATGACACTTTCACTTCATCACCGTGTCTTTGGTTTGGGTAATCTTCTTGACGGTCTATCATACCTATGGTCCATCATACCATAACTTTGATTTTGGGTCAATGTTGCCAACTCATTTCTGTGTCGCCGATATGTTCAATAAAAGTCATCTAGTAATTCCTCATCTTATGCAATACTCATAAACCTTCATTTTCATGACCGCCATCCCTAAACATTGCTTCATCAATCACATTTTGTCTCCAATATCATTACTCTTGTTTCGCGATAAAGTTGCTTCATGTCGACATCAACTCATTATCCAGGAAGTTAACTTAGAAACATATTTCCAGTGCCTTGGAGCGTGCTACATCATCAGCAAGTTTCTCACTTCCAGCAATAGCTTGAAATCATCATCAGACCTTCGACCGAAAGATTTTGTTTGGCATTCGACATCAAATCATCTATTCACACCTTGCAAATTGTACTGTAGTACCTTGAGAACCATTAACATCAATGGCGATTTATCTCGCGTTTATTAACGACTTACATCATTGGCTGGTAATCAGACGATGTCTTCCCATGTTCGAATTCATATTATATATTCGCATGGTTAGACTTGTAATTGAACGATCAAGTGAAAGAGATAGAAGACCATGGATCTAGTTTCATCCATCTGGGCTGTGATTCCAAGAATTGTACCACATCATCCGTACGATGGCTTTACATATAGATTGTCATCCGAACATGGGCCTATATCTGTAGGCATGTTTATATATGTAGACAACTTTCTGAATTATGTACATGTTATGATAGTTTATGTGTTGAGCATGGGTATGTCTCCCTCAACAATTCATATCCAATATGTAATATATCGTGATGTAATGTATTGCAAATTGATGCAGGTCATCGCCCACTTCAAATCCTACTCATCACATCGTAAAGCATCTCATCCAAATATTATCATTATTTTGACTTCATGCTTTAGGGGGCAGCTGTTACAGGTCAATTTGGGCATCATCCCCCAAGACCAGTATGAACAGGGTCTATCATCCCCTAATTAAATACTAATAGGTTTTACCATCCCTTGATTCAGTTGCTATATGCCCTGAGAGAATTCATTCCATTGATGGCTTTAATTGTGAGATTTCCAATGTTTGAAATATAGATTATATGACCCATTGACTCATCAACGCTCCTATCAATGGGCCTAAGTGCATTGCAAATCACTTATCTCCATGCAAGGGTGCTCTGCAAAGCACTTCCCAACACTTAAGGGTTCGTTGGTCTCCTAGGAGTGAAATCATCATTGTTCCAAGAATATCCACATGTCCAGTTCCTTCTAGAAGATCTCATAGGTGTCATACTTTGAATACAAGTGTTCATTCATCACCACTGAACTTGGAAACACGTCTCACCTATTATTAGAAAGCCATTCAATTCCATTTATTGAGAAAACATCTGCAATTTCCCTATAAATTTAGCACTCATCTAAGTGCTATGGAGGGAGAAATTTGTGTAGTGTTATGTTGTTGGATTCTCAATTGATGAGAGCTGGAAGTATTGTTATGCTATTGAGATGATGCTTGGTGTGATGAGGATGGAATGAGGTTGGAGTAGGTTGACGATGAATCAATCTATTAGTTATAATATTCTCCTCCTACTTTCTTAATAAATATGTCTGTTCATTTTCTCATATGTATGCTTATGTCTTCTGAATTGTATTCTCAAATATAATCGGTTCGATTTGGTTAAGATAAGTAGATACTTGTATATTTTTATGTTGTTTGTTGTTCTTTGTATTTGATTAGAAGTATTGTTCTAGCGGATTTAGTTGGATTGAGAGCGAAGGCACCAACGAAAGAAGGAGAAAGAGAGCGAAAGGATTACAAGTAGGTTTCTTTCCTTTCTGTCTATCTATTTTTCTTAGAGAAAATAATAGTTGTCTTTTTTATGTTGTTATGAGTGAAGGAACACCACACTCAGGGAAAATAGTTTATCCGTAAATTAGAATTTCGTATAACACCATGCCTTAAGGGTGTTTTATAAAATTAAGTTAAGGGATTTCTATCGTATTCTTGGATATATTGTGTGCAATAACATTTTTAGATCTAAGATACATAACAATTAACATCAAAACATTTATTATTGAATAAAAATTACTATGATGGAGGTGTTGAAAATGGCACCAAGAAAGGCTTCTAATTTAATTTTCCCTTGAATCAAATTAGAAGAAAATTGTAATTCCACATCACATGACAGCTTGTACGATTTAACTAAGTTAGGATGACTTAGTTCGATTTGAGGGTCAAATTAAGGAGCCCTGGTTGAGTTTTTATTGAGTTGTAATTAATTAACTCAATTTATCTGAGTTAAAGTCAGTTTAACTATTTCTAACTAATGGAAGAACTGGAGAGAGGTCAAAGTGGTTATATTAGATTTAATTCACATGCAGTGATCAATAAGATAACTGATAATTCACTCATAAATAACTCATGCATATCCATTCTAAGAAAGACCCAGTTGAGATTAGAGTTCAAGGGAAGTGTACTATCAATTGTATAATTATTTGAATAATGCAGGTGGTGCATGCAGTTAGAGGAAGGAACTTAATGAATTGTGAAATATGGATTGGGAATTTCCATAATTAATACGGCCTGATTACCTAAGGAAACTACGCTAGGAAATAGGGTCTTGGGCAAGCAAAAAAATGGTTAAGTATTGAAACATGCTTGTCTAGGAATCATTGAGACATATAGAGATAGTGCAAAGGTTTCTCAGCTTGGAGAAAAACATTGTAATATTCTCATATTCTTTGGCTTATGCAATATACATATAGTGGGGTTATTAGCTAAGGCTTTCCCCAGATAAATATTTGTGTTGTGAGATTTAATTTCTTTCTCTTTCATGTTTTGTGATTTCAAGATCTAAATTGGTTTCCGTAATCAGTAAAGTAGATTAAAGTATAATGTTTTAGCATATTACAATTATCAGTTGAATATACGTGGATTTTCTATATGGTATCAATGCATGAATCACTCTAGAATAGAATAATATGATTTTATTCTGTGTAGGTGAATCGAATTTGCAAATCTACTCTTCAGGACCAGCAGTAGGGTCAGGATGTCTTTCTAGATTGAGACTCAAATATGCCTTTAAGAGTAGTTATAATTACATAGATTGAAGAGACACGATGGAGGCAGTGTTGGAAGACAACGGGTTGAAGGAATTCATAGACAGTGATATTCCTAAGCCTACAGCAACAAATGCTCAAGATTTGGCGACATGGAAGAAGAACGTAGAAAAGGCAAGAAGGATTATATCGGAAGGTGTTTAAGATCATATTGTCTCGAACCTCCATGGAAAGGAAACTCCAAATGTGATTTGGAAGGCCTTAACATATTTTTTTTAGAACCAGAGTGACCATAGAAAGTTGGCGATGAAGGAAAAGCTCAGAAAAATTAAGATGGAGAAGGGAAACACAATACCAAAATAATTGACCAAGTCCACTCAGTGTCAGGATGAGCTTGGAAGTGTTGGTGTTACAGTTGTCAAGGATGATTTGGTAAGAATAGCACTTCTAGGCCTTCCCGAGAGCTAGCACAGTTACTAGGATTCGGTGAATGGCAGGAAGAAGCTACCAGAGTGGGAGTGATTGTAGTCCGACTTGGTACAAGATGTTGAAAAGTCAACAAGAAATGTGTGTCTAATTTAATTTTCCCTTAATTTAATTGGACAATAAATTGTAATATTATCTCATAATCACTTGTAATAGTTAACTGAGTGTGATAAACTAAGTTAGCTCATGAATTTTGAGCTAAGGGTGGTTGATGAGGCATGCAGAGTGATTCTATTAGTTTTTAAGTCCAAGTTGCAGTTAGTGCATTAGTTTAATGCATGAGAAATCAATTAACTCAATTAATTGAGTTAAAATCAGTTTAACTAGTTGTAGCTGATTGTTGCACTAGTGAGAGGTCAAGTGAATTAAATAATATTTAATTCACATGGAGTGATATGTCATGTAACTGATGATTTACTATTAATATCTACATGCATGTCAGTTCTGATGGAGACCCATTTGAGACAGAGGTTAAAGGGATGTTAACTATCAATTGTATTATTAGTAAGCTGCCCGCATGCAGTAATACACCCATAGGATTGCCCATGAGAATTGCGCATATTTGGAAGGCTGAAATTCCTAACGAATAGGGATTACATTCCACATGAATTGCACAAGGCAGGCATGCTAGGCAGAGGCTGAAAATTGGCTAAGTGTTGGTCGATTTTGTCCGGATTAGTGTGAGACGGTTGTGAGTGTGCAAGAGACTCTTGTGAGAAGAGTGCATTGCAATTGTTTCATGATTCCTTGGTGAATATACAATAGAAGATAGAGAGGTTTTGAGCAACAAGTTTTCCCCAAGAAAAAATATATGTGTTGTGGTTTAATTTACTTCTTTCTTTACTTGTTGTGATTGGTGATCGTGTTTATTTTCCGCAATTAATTTGTGGAAGGATTCAGTATCTTGCTTTAGCATATCGCATGATCGGATTTAATCCATTGATATACATATTGTTTGTATAATTTCTACATGGTATCGGAGTGCAGGAAATCACTATAGTAGAGAAGAGATTGAGTTTGTGCTGAATAGTATTCGAATTTGCAAAAATATTCTTTGGTGCGATAGGCGGATCAAGATGGCTTTCAATGGCTTGAGATTCGAATATTCACTCTGTTATCACTCAGTAATTTCTCAAGGCTAAAGAAAGGAATCACTGAGGTAACTATCAACCACTTTTGGAGATTAGGATCTAGCCTTCCTAATGCTTAGAGAGGGCTCTCTCTTAATGATTTAGCTTTGTTGTTTTAATTGATTTTAGGATAGTTACGTAAGATTGATTTGGTTTGATTTTGATTTTTTGGTGGAATTATTGATTTATATGGATAATTGTCTTTTCTACTTTTCCATTGGGCTATGGAGTCAATGTATCAAGAAAATAGGACAGAATCAAGTTCTAAAGGAAGTGTTTACAAGGCAGGGCAGCTGAGCAAAATCAGATCTTTAAAGGCCGAATGGTGAAGTGGTTTTCAATTGGGATCAAGGAGCAGTTAAGGATTCCTTAAACTAGATGATGAGGGAAGGTGAAAGGGGTCAATCAGGATGGGAGAGAAATTAAGGATTATCAGATCCAGATATCAGAGGAAAACATTAAATTGAATAACAGTTCAAAACATAGTGTATTTAAACAAATTCTGCAATAATATTCCTGTTATAACATTTAAATTTGGAAAAACATGCAAGTTTATGGAATACTTAAGAAAATAACAATGAACAATTGAAATATACTTCACTAAAGTAGCTCAACACATGAATCCTGTAATGAAATGCCTTTATTACTTGTCCTGTCTGTTGACTTGAAAATGGTACAATAAACCCTTAGGTATTTGGATCAATTCAACTATAGAAATGTTCAGGAATCCACCCTCAATACTTAGAATTGTTGACGTATTTATACAAAATATCCTATCAACTGATTAGGATTTATTCTAGGAAATAAAATGTCTGGATGCAAAAAAGGTAGTGACACCTTTGTAACAAACTGAAATCTGGCACTGATTCTCTGATTGTTGTTATTTGTTTGTTTCTCTTTCACGCTGTCTTCTTTCATTTATCTGCTCTTTCACTTTCTTTTCTTTTGTAAATCACACTAAATTTCTTGTATTTCTGTGTTTTTAGTAAAAGTGAATTTTACTAAAGACATATGTAAAATACAAAAATGTTTCCTGGAGAGTAATTTGTATGATTTTTTGTTGTTGCTGGTGTAAATGTTTCTATCTCTGTTAACCATTACTCTCTGTGTGTAAATTGTCTCTTCCTGCTATGTTTCTGGTTTAATTTGATTTATTTTTTCTGTATATAAAATTTTTGCTGAGTGAAGCCTTTGAATTCATACCCTAAGAATCAGGAATAAATAGGTTTTGGAACTAGTATCAAAATTGTTTGTCCAATTTCCTGGTCTTGCTAATTACCTGCAAAAAAAACAATTCGTTAATAAAAACACAGGTTTGTAGGGACGCAAAAATGGCTTTAGGGAACAGGGAGGCTCGTGGAAGGAGTATGGACTATGGAGGTTTTAATTCTGGTTGGAAATGGCCTTTTAGTCTTTTTTGTAAGCCCGCAGAGATAAGAAGATAATGGTAAAGAGGGGTTTTGAAAGTTCGGTGAATTTTCACAAGGCACATAAATGGTTTGTTTCACAGCACAGGTGGAATGATGGTTTATCGCATAGTGGAAGGGGTTTGCTGCGGTGGTTTACCGCACAGTGCATGAGAAAATAGGAGGTTTATCACACGATGATTGATGGTTTAGCGGTTTAGGACTGGAGGGGTGCGATAAAGTGTGGGAATGTCACGTGGTAGGGGGGAGGGCGTGTTAAACCACCCATTTCACACCCCCCCTCCCCCTTGTGGTTTTAAACATTGGATTGTCGGGAGCTGCGAAAGGGTGTGGAGGCCGTCAGATTTGCTGGTCGTAATCGGACTGTGGATAGGCTTTGTGATTTTTTAAATGTGGTGGGGTCAGGAAAAGTTTAAACGGAGGTTTAAACGAAAACAAAGGGTTAATTGAAAGTGGGCCCAAGGAATTATATGCGAAGGGGTAGATAATATAAAGTGGGTTAAGATTTAATATATGCGAGAGGGTTAATATGATACTGGGGGTTAGTAAATATACAAAGTGGGAAGTTAAATGAAATAAGGGGAGTTGGGAAAATATATAAAGAAGGAGGTATGATAAGGTCGGGAAAATAGATAGGTGGAGGAGTAAGATGCAATGGGAGTTAATGAAATATTTTAAGCGGGGGGGGGGGGGGTTGAATGAAATGACAGTGGGGCTTGATACAAAATAAACGCTGCAAACTTTGGATAAGTGGGTTTGCATGTGTTTATTTGAATAATTCAAAATTAGTAAAGGGAAAGGGGGTTTTAAGCTAGGGAAGGGGGTTTTAGGATGGAAAAAGGCTTAGAATAAAGGGAAAATGAAGAAGGAAGGGGTTTTTACAAGAGGAAATGACTTGCAAGAGTGGAAATAGGGTTTTTAGCAAAGGCACTGTGTTTGAATGACATTAGTAATGAGGGATAAACCAAATGATACTTTCCATGATTAATGAAAGCATTCTACCTACCCTTTATTTACCCTAACATTTATTTCCTTTATTGGGTGCATTTAAGCTTGCTGACCCTTTTATTTTCTTCTGATAAGCAAACTAACCTATTTCTAACCTTCTAACTTCCAATGGCTCAGATTGAACTCATGAGCTCATTTTATTCTCTACCTAACTACTGATCTGCCAAGATTAAATGGTTTGTCTAGATTTTTATTCACTAACTATCATAACATGAAATTTAAAGGCATGAATGAATCATGATTAAACTGTATGACCATCATGAATTGTGGCATTTTGGACAAGCTGCACACAATTTTTATTTGGAAAAGTAAGCTAAAAGTAGTGGCATTTGAATGTGCAACACTTTCAGGATCTAATTTTGTTTCTTTTTGTGGGGTTCATATTTTATATCCTTTTTAATCTTCTTTCTTTTGGTCCTTTGATTTTTCTTTTAGGACATACCCTCTTTTAATTTTTAATATCGGAAAACATTTGCAGAAAGCAAAGGTATGTACAATATTATAAGATTAAAAATAAGCAATTCAAAGTTATGATCCCTATTATTATAGGACCCTAACACACTCGAGGGAAATTTTAATTATATTGCGTGGAAAGACAGGATGGAAGCAGTTATGGAGGAAACCAGGTTGAAAGAATTCATTGATAATGACATTCCCAAACCCACAGCAGCAGATGTTGCTCTTCTTGATGCTTGGCAAAAGAAGGTTGCAAAGGCGAGGAGGGTCTTATTAGAGGGAGTTTGAGACCACATTGTCTCGAGTCTCCATGGAAAAGAAAATCCATATAAAATTTGGAAGGCTTTGACAAATCTGTTTCAAAGTAGCAGTGGCCACAGAAAATTGGCACTGAAAGACAAGCTCAGAAAAATCAAAATGGGGAAAGGCAACACTATTCTGAAATATTTAATCAAGTTTCTCCAATGTTGAGATGAGCTTGGGAGTGTTGGAATTATTGTAGCGGATGATGACTTGGTGAGCCTAGATCTTCTAGGCCTTCCCAAGAGTTGGCATAGTTATCAGGACTCTATCAATGGGAGGGAGAGTTACCAGATTGGGAGTGACTTTGGTCGGATTTGGTACAAGAAGAATTTAGGCTGAATACCAAGGATGGATCCTCATCTAAGACAGATGATGAGGAAAATTGCGCCTTGGATAGTATGGAAAAGAAGGGGAAGGGAAAGAAATCCTATTCCAAATCTGAGACCGGAAAAGAAGGCAAGAAGCGTGACATGTCCAGAGTGAAATGTTTTCATTGTCACTAACCTGGACATTATGCCACTAATTGTCCTCGGAAGAAGAAGATCAAGAAGGATTCATGATCTGCAGCTGGTGAGGTTGTGGCATCGCAATTTGAGTTGGAATTCTTTCTCATCGCATGCATGGTGTCTAGTGCGATCGGATCAGTGTGATACTTGGAAAGTGGTGCATATTTCCACATGACAGGAGACAAAGAACTTTTCAATAGCTTGGAGGAGAAGGATCTCCAGATGCATATCGAAATGGGTGATGATGAGAGGTATAGCGCTACTGGGATTGGTATAGTTACTTTCCAGAGACAGTCAGGTAAACCCTTCTTATTAAAATATTTCATGCATGTACAAGGCTTGAAAAATAATTTAGTTTCGGTTGTTATGTTGGAGGATAGAGGATATGATGTGGTTTTCAGTGAAGGGAAAGCATTCCTTCGTCACAAAGCCACAGGACAAGTCATGAAGATTGGGATTCGTGTGAAGAATCTCTACAAACTTGATGTACATGGCTGCACAACATTGATGGGTAAAGTAGACAAAGTGGTGAGCCAGGATGAGGGTGAGTTACGACACAGGAGATTGGGCTATCTACACCACGGAGCTTTGAAGGTCATGCAAAATATTTCTACGAGGCTTCCAAAGGGTAACCTTGTGAAGATAGACACATGCAAGGGATGTACCATAGGGAAGTATGCAAAGGAAACTTTTCACAAGAAGGAGAACCGAACAGTGGGAATCCTTGAGAGAGTTCACTTAGATGTGTGTGGACCATTATCTACAAATTCAATAGAAAAGCACAGGTATTATGTGATCTTTTTTATGATTTTTCTATAAAGTTTTGGATCTACTTCATGCACAAGAAAGATCATACATTCTCAAAATTTTGTGAGTTCAAAGCACTGGTGGAGAAAGATACAGGGAAGCATGTGACGGCTCTGAGGAGTGACAATGGCAGTGAGTACATCTCCAATGATAACAAAACGTAGGGTGCAAAGACAAGCGATGTTGCATGATCAAGGCCTACCGTTTCATATGTGGGTAGAGGCATGCAACACATTAGTATTTGTGCAGAACCATAGTCCTCATTGGATACTTGGCATGAGTATAGCAGAGGAGTATTTTTCTAGTAATAAGCCTGATGTTTCTTATTTTAAAATTTTTGACTCATCTGTCTATTGCCATGTGACCAAAGATTCCAGAAAGAAGCTACAACCAACAACTGAGATTTGGATATTTGTGGGGTACACTGATACTCCTCACAACTATCGAGTGTTTTTTCCAAACAGCAAGATGACTGTTGTGAGATGGGGTATAAAATTTGATGAGGAGAATGCCATGCAATTGTCCCTTGAGAGGGAGCTTGATTTGCATGTAGATGATGAACTCTTGGTTCCAAAGTATGAACCTCAAGATGTGGAGCAGCCACATGTGGAGGATCATGGAGTGGTAGAAAACACTCATGTAGAGCCATCCACCAGACATGGTAGAAGGCGCACCACCAAAGTTGATAGATTGAGACTTGATGTGGCAGAACATGTAGGAGCACCTACATCACTGCGCAAACAAAGACATTTTACAGACAGGTTTACTGGATACATGGCTCTTATGAGTAAGTGTATTGTGACAGAACCGTCCTATTTTGAGGAAGCAGTGTATCAACCAATTTGGGTTAATGCCATGGTTGAGGAGTATGACTCCATTGTCAAGAATAGTGCATGGGAAGTTGTCTCAAGACCAATCGGGAAATCAGTGGTTGGATCTAGATGGATCTATAAGGTGAATTAGGCAGCAAATAGGAGTGTGGATAAGTACAAGGCTAGATTTGTAGCACGGGGATTCTCACAAGTTGAGGGGATTGAATCTGAGGAGACTTTCGCACCGGTTGCGAGGGACTCATCGATTAGATCTAGCCTTGCACTCTCAGCGCAAATGGGGTGGAAAATACATCAGATAGATGTGAAAACTACATTTCTGAATGGAGTTATTGAGGAAGAATTGTACATAGAGTTGCCAGAAGGTTTTGAGATATTTGATAGTGATTCACATGTGTGCAGACTCAAGAGAGAACTGTATGGGCTGAAGCAAACACCTCGTGCTCAGTACACTAGGATTGATAGCTATTTTCACCGTGTTGGGCTTCACAAAGAGTGAAGTGGATGCAAACCTATATCATATTGTGGTTGATGGTAAGATTTTGATTATTGTACTTTATTTTGATGATCTTATTTTGACTGGTGATGAGAAACTCATAATTTATTGCAAAGAGGATCTTGCAAGAGAGTTTGAGATGAAGGACATGGGACTCCACTATTTCCTTGGTTTGGAAATATGGCAGCGTGATGGGGAGATATTTGTTTCTCAAGGAAAGTATGCCAAAGATATTCTGAGAAAGTTCCACATGGAGAGTTGTAAACCCATGGAGACTCCTCTTACAGGAAACTGGAGGAAGGAGGATGCTAATTTAGGTGAGATAGTGGACGCTATTGTTTACAGGCAGCTTGTGGGTTCACTCATGTACTTGGTGAACACCAGACCAGACATTTGCTACGCAATTAACCAGTTGAGTCAAGGTATGGTTAAGTTAACCAAGCTCTTTTGGAAGGCGGGGAAGCATGCCTTGAGATATCTCAGGGGCACTATAGAGTATGGATTATGGTACAGACTGACAGAGGGAGTGAAGCTTCAAGGCTTCACTGATGCAGATTGGGCAGGCAACCCAACAGACAAAGAGCACATTAGGAGGGATCTTCAGCATAGGATCGACAACAGTTTCTTGGTACAACGTGAAGCAGAGATATGTGGCACTCAGATCAGTCGAGGCAGAGTACATGGTAGCCAGTCAAGCTGCATGTGAGGCCATCTGAATGAGGAATATTATTGTTGGTTTTTTTGGTCATCAGATGGATCTGACGGTGATACATTGTGATAACCAGAGTTTCATTAAACTCGCGGTTAATCTAGTATTCCATGTTAGGTCCAAGCATATAGACATATGGTACCACCATCTCAAATATTGTGTTCAGAGATGCATTATGTTACTTTAGTACATTCCCACGGAGGATCAGGATGCAGATATTCTGATGAAAGCACTCGCTAGCACCAAATTTGAATACCATAGAGGCAGGATCGGGGTAGCTGATAATCCCTTTCTTGTTGAGAGGGAGTGTTGAAAAGTCAACAAGAAATGTGTGTCTAATTTAATTTCCCCTTAATTAAATTGGACAATAAATTGTAATCTTATCTCATAATCACTTGTAATAGTTAATTGAGTGTGATAAACTCGGTTAGCTCATGAATTTCGAGTTGAGGGTGGTTGGTGAGGCATGCAGAATGATTCTATTAGTTTTTTAGTCCAAGTTGCAGGTAGTGGATTAGTTTAATGCATGAGAAATCAATTAACTCAATTGATTGAGTTCAAATCAGTTTAACTAGTTGTAACTTATTGTTGCACTGGTGAGAGGTCAAGTGAATTAAATAAGATTTAATTCACATGCAGTGATCTGTCATGTAACTGATGATTTACTATTAATAGTTGCATGCATGCCAGTTTTGATGGAGACCCAATTGAGACAGAGGTTAAATGGATGTTAACTATCAGTTATATTATTAGTAAGTTGTCTACATGTAGTAATACACCCATAGGATTGCCCATGAGCATTGCGCGGTTTTGGAAGGCTGAAATTCCTAAAGAATAGGGATTGAATTCCACATGAATTGCGCAAGGAGGGAAGGCTGGGCAGAGGCTGAAAATTGGCTAAGTGTTGGTCAATTTTGTCCAGATCGATGTGGGACAATTGTGAGAGTGCATGAGACTCTTGTGAGAAGAGTGCATTGTAATTATTTCATGATTCCTTGGTGAATATACAACAAAAGATATAGGGGTTTTGAGCAACAAGCTTTCCCTGGGAAAAATATCTGTGTCGTGGTTTGATTTGCTTCTTTCTTTACTTCTTGTGATTGGCGATCATGTTTATTTTTCGCAATTATTTTGTAGAAGGATTCAATATCTTGCTTTAGCGTATCGCATGATCGGATTGAATCCATTGATATACATATTATTTGTATAATTTCTACACAAGAAAATATTCGAAAAAACACCAGAGATGGATCCTAATCAAAACATGATGATGAGGATAAATGTGCCTTGGTTGGAAAGGAAAATAAAGGGAAAGGGAAGTCATCCCATTCCAAATCGGATTCTGATTAGGTAGGCAAGAAGAAATACTTGTAGAAGATTAATTTTTTTCACTGTCACGAGCTGGTACACTATGCCACGAAGTGTCCACACAAGAAGGCCAACAAGAAGCCCTTAGAAGGAGTGGCAGGTGAAGCTCTTGCTTCACAATTCGAGTTGGATTTCACTCTCATTGCATGCATGGTGTCATCAATGATGGGTTTTGTGTGGTACCTGGATAGTGGAGCCTCATTCCATATGACTGACAACAAAGGGTTCTTCAACAACTTAGAGGAGAAGGAACTCTAAATGGAAAACGAGATGGAAGATGATTGAAGGTGTAGCGTGATCAAGATTGATATTGTTACCTTTCAAAGGGAGTCTAGTTCTCCTCTCACATTGAAGGATATCATGCATGTTCCTAGTTTGAAGAATAACTTGGTTTTAGTTGCTATGTTGGAAGACCATGGCTACGATGTGATATTTAACAAAGGAAATATGTTCCTTCGTCACATAGCCATAGGAAGAGTGAAGAAGGTCGAGGTTCAAGTAAAGAACCTCTACAAATTGGATGTAGAAGATTTTCTTGCCTTGAGCACGAAAGCAGAGGTGGAGAATCGATACATCGGTGAGTTATGCAATAGAAGATTGGGCCATCTACACTGCAAAGATTTGAAGATCATGCATAAAATTTCTACAGGACTTCCTAAGGGTGAAATTGAACAACATGATACAGAAAAGGGTGTACATTGGGGAAGTACACCAAAGCCACCTTTCATGATAAGGACAGTCGGGCGAAAGTGATAGTTGAAAGAGTTCACTTAGATGTGCGTTAACCATTCTCGACAACCTCCACAACTAAGCACAGGGATTATGTGATTTTTGTAGATGATTGTTCACGCAAGTGTTGGATTTTCTTCATCCAGAAGAAAGATCAGGTGTTCTCAAAATTTTGTAAGTTCAAATAACTTGTAAAGAAAGACACATGCAAGAAGGTGAAGGCTCTCAAGAGTGACAATGATGGAGAATATGCGTCGAATGAATTAAATAAATTTTGTGCATCGGAAGACATTCAACGACAATTGATAGCACCTCATAACCTAAAACATAATGGGGTTGTAGAAAGGAAGAAAATAAGCATTGTGGGAGTTGCACAAGCGATGTTACATGATTAGGGCCTACTGGTGCACTTGTGGGATGAAGCGTCCAACACAATTTTGCGTGTACAAAACATAAGTCCTCATCTAATCCTCATGATGAGTACACCAGAAGAAGCCTTTTAGGGTAAGAAGCCAGATGTGGCACACTTTAGAATTTTTGGTTCATTAGTTTACTGTCATGCTACCAAAGATGCACCGAAAAATCTAGAACCAAAAACCGAGTTGGGCATATTTGTGGGGTACACTAATACACCTCAAAACTATCGGGTGTAATTTCCATCTCATAGGATGGCAGTGGTTCGTAGAGATGTGAAATTTGATGAAGGAAAGGCCATGTGAATTTCCCTTAAGAGGGAGCTTAAGATGCATGCACTTGTTGAGCTCTTAGCTCCCAAAGAAGAACCTCAAGATCCTGGGAGCAGCCACAAGCAGAGGAACAAATAGTCGAAGCACCCACTCAAGTAGAGACATCCAGAGATGGAAGGAAGCACACCAGAGAGGCTGACATGTTGATGCATGATGCTAGAGAGAATGTGGGAGCATCTACATCACAGTGCATGCACAGAAGGTCCACAGATAGATACGCTGGCTACATGGCTCTTATGAGCAAGAGTATAGAGACTGAGCCATCCTCATTCGAGGAAGTAGTGCAACAACCAGTATGGTTTGATGCCATGGTTGAGGAGTATGAATCCATTATCAGAAACAGTGCATGGGAAGTTGTCCCAAGGCCAAAGGACAAGTCATTTGTAGGATCAAGGTGGATCTAAAAGGTGGAGCAAGCAATAGATGGGAGTGTGGAGAAACACAAGGTCAGATTTGTGGCCAAGGGGTTATCTCAAGTAGAGGGAGTATATTACAAGAATACCTTTGCTCTAGTAGCAAGGTACTCTTCAATCAGATCTATTCTTGCACTTTAAGTGAAGATGGGATGGAAGATACATCATATGGATGTAAATAAATCCTTCCTCAGTGGATTGATTAAGGACGAGGTGTACATATAGAAGCTAGAAGTATTTGAGACCTTCGACAGAGATTCCCATGTGTTCAAACTCAAGCGAGCATTTTATGGACTGAAACAAGCACCTCGTGCTTGGTACACCAGGCTTGACAACTACTTCACCGAGTTGGGCTTCATCGAAAGTGAAGCAGATGCGAACCTATACCATATTGTGGTAGAAGGTAAATTATTGATTATATTATTATATGTCAATGATTTGATTCTTGATGAGAAGTTGATAAATTCTTGCAAATATGATCTTGCAAAAGAATTTGAGATGAAGGACATGAGGCTCTTGCATTATTTCCTGGGTTTGGAAATTTGGCAAAGAGATGGGGAATTGTTTGTCTCTCAAGGAAAGTATGCCAACGAGATACTAAAGAAGTTTCACATGGAGAGCAACAAACCCATGGAGACTCCTCTAACAAAGAACTGGAGGAAGGAAGATGCTACTTCAGGTGAAGTGGTTGAAGCTACCATTTACAGGAAGCTTATGGGTTCACACTTATACTTGGGAAACACATGACCAAACATATGTTATGTGTTTAACCAACTTAGTCAAGTTATGGTTAAGCCAACCAAGATTTATTGGAAGGCAGCCAAACATGTGTTGAGATACCTTAGAGGCACCACTCAGTTTGGTCTTTGGTATAGACATACAAAGGGAGTGAAGCTTCAAGGCTTCACAGATGAAAATTGGGCAGGGAGTCCATCAAACAGGAAGAGCACATTAGGGGGCATCTTCAGTATTGGGTCAAAAATAGTTTCTTGGTACAACAGGAAGCAAAGATCAGCTGCAATCAGTTCAACAGAAGTAGAGTACATGGTTGCTAGTCAAGCAACTTGTGAGTTTATATGGATGAGGAAGATCCTTGTTGGGTTGTTTGGTCAACATGTGGATCCAATAGCGATTTATTGTGATAACTAGAGTTGCATCAAACTCTCAGTTAATCCAGTTTTTCATGACAGGTCCAAGCATATCGACATCCAGTATCACCATCTCAGAGATTGTGTGTAGAGGAAGATTATGCTATTAGAGTACATTCCTACAGAGGAGAAGGATGCAAACATCTTGATGAAGGCATAATAAAGAGGAAAATTCGAGTTCCATAGAGGCAGGATCTCAAACAATCCCTTTCTTGCTAAGAGGGAGTGTTGAAAATCACACCAAGAAAGGCTTCTAGTTTAATTTTTCCCTTGAATTAAATTAGAATAAAATTGTAATTCCATGTCACATGACAAATTGTACAAGTAAACTAAGTTAGGATGACTTAGTTGGTTTAGTTAATTCGATTTGAGGGTCAAACTATAGGCATGTAGAGTGTCTCCTACATTATAGGAGCCATGGTTGAGTTTATTTTGAGTTGTAATTAATTAACTCAGTTTGTCTAAGATAAAGTCAGTTTAACTAGTTATAACTAATGGAGGAACTGGAGAGAGGTCAAAGTGTGAAAATTCTATTCAATTCACATGCAGTGATCAATCATATAATTGATAATTCACTTATAAATAACTCATGCATGTCAGTTATGAGAAAGACCCAATTGAGATTGGAGTTCAAGGGCAACGTACTATCAATTGTATAATTGTTTGAAATATACAACTGGTGTCACATACCTCAACCCTCAAATATTTTTTTTAATTGGTGTTCAAATTCCATTTTTATCTCAATCATGTTGAACCTAAGTGCTATTCCCACATAGACACCTTTTTAACTTCCATGCCATATACTGCTTTTTTTTTTCCAAGTTACTGCCTACTGTACTGTGATAATTTTTATTAAGCCACCCAACCTTGGCTATAGCCACATATAGATGGTAATGATTTCCATACCAAATGACTCTTATAAAATGTCATTCTACACTCCTTATATCTGTGCACCATAACTTTATCCCCTTAATGAAGTTCACTTTATAAACTATATTGTTTCAATTTTTTTTTTCTTTTTATATTAAACCATACACTTTGATTTAATAATCAACTCGTAGGTATTGTATACCATTTCAATTATGATTACCCTACCCATCGTACGATGGTAGGTTTTCAAGTTATACAGGGGCTTCGTTTTAAATATTGGTACACCAACAGGTGGCATCAATTTTCATTGGATGAATGAAATCACTTTACGTGAGTATTATCCGATCCTTATTGTACTTCACCGTATTGAAATTGTGATATTTTCATGGTTAAACGATTTTGGTAGATATTATGTCTGATATGTATGAATGCTATGTTCTTTTGCACGTACCTTGATCGATAAGCCTCTATTCTAAGTGATACCTCGAGCTGGTGAAATTGATAGATTATATAGTTTTATATAAGTTTAAGTGACGGTTCTGACTTGTTTTAAATGCGTCTCTCTACATTTGTACGCTTGGTTTGCAATGGTATTAAATTGATGTCCTTTTAACTGGGAATTTCATCGATCCATGGGAGAACCGTTGGATCGTTGACACCTGGACAATACAATTTTCTTAGGGATTAAGGGTTTTGTGAACTATAACTATTAACGTTCTTTACCTTCATTCATTTCCTTGGTCTTCTTTTCTTCTGCTACACTCGCTCTCTGGTTCTATTCACGACAAAATTTCGTGACCTTTGGACATACCATGGAAACGTATGGCTTATTCAAACGTTCTCCCCATGGCGCGACGAGGTAACTTACCTTGGCTTATTTTTTGATGTTTAAATCATATAAACTCTTATTGTGTGGTTTCAGAACTTGCATTTCCCCCTTCGTTATTATTTATAGCGTCTCTTCTAAATTGTTTGTTGACGTCGCTTTGAAAATTTTGAAGCCTAGAAGGTCCTGTCCAAAAGTCACGCCTGTAGCATGGCTTACGACGAGTTTAGAAGCAGAACAATCTAATGTCTGCCATGAATCCAATTAGGGTTTCCTTAGAAATCCTCTGTCGATTCAGGTACATTTTTTTTCAAGTCATTTTATATCTTATTTGGTTTCTTAACTACGCATTTCATTTTTCCATTTTGTTGATATTCAACAATGTCGTCCATCTCGGTGATACCAGTACGATACTCTATTTTCACCTATTTGTCTCGATGGTGTTCCACTGATCTGAAGCAGATGAAGTTATTAGTTGGTTTGGAAAAATTTTACTTCGGCTATGCTGAACAATGAGTGAACTCCTCCTTCTAGCATCGACGACCGAAATCTTTTCACGTTAAGTCACCGGTGAGTAGATGCCACTGTGTACAAATTTCTTCTGGTTGTTATAGGTTTCCCCGGTGCTTATCGTGTTGCTATGGTTTTTGTCTCAGGGTTGTCCGAGCCTTCACCATCGTTTGGCAAGGTACGTGTTTTATCCACGTTAAGAATCTCTGTGCGGTTGTTTGGCAAGGCCTGATTTTAGTTCAGTTTTTAACTTCCACACTATGTTTATACACAGGTCGATTCCTTTCCACAAGTTGGCAATAAAATCCACTTTGGGTTTTTTCTTTCATACAGTA
Source organism: Pinus albicaulis (assembly GCA_034641835.2). Taxonomy (NCBI): domain Eukaryota; kingdom Viridiplantae; phylum Streptophyta; class Pinopsida; order Pinales; family Pinaceae; genus Pinus; species Pinus albicaulis. Next base: position 1,380,348,569 of record CM076572.1, read on the forward strand.
ATTCATTTAGGGTTTTACCCCTAATATTTTCAGACCTATTTTATAATACTTTAGATATATGTATAAGTTGGAAGATCCAAGAAATTTTGGCTCGCACCGTATTTTTTTTGATGAGTTTATCTCACAGATTCATATAATTACTTGTTAGCAGTCATCATTCCCATATTTAGCTTAAGTAGTTAATTCATCTATGTGGTAGGGATGTCGACAATCTCCCCTAATGCTTCTTATTATATATCTTCCAACTAAAATGGGGTAACAATTTACTTAGGGATTTATTTCCCATGTAGAACGATAGTAATTTTTGCTATGCTCGCATTCTGCTATATAAGCTCTTGGGTTTATTTTGCCATAGTTTTGTATAATTTTAGGTTTGTGGTGGTAAATAGAAATTATAACTTATGCTTAACCTAGGAGGTTTTTTTTTTTTTTTTAGTCATTTGTTTGCATCTGTTCTCAGGACTTATAATAAAATCTTATATATATTTGCATCAGTATTGAAATCAAGCATAGTATCTCTATATGATTCAATACTTTTCGTGGTTGCCATTCTGAGTATTATGATAACTGTGCTAGTTTTTCTAGCTTTACAATACCATTGAGAAATTTTCATTAAAGATTTCAATATAAAATTTTCGCCATAATTGAATTGTACAATGTAACATTCTTTCTAGATTACTATATTGGTTCTACCGAACTCAAATCTCTGTGGAAATAACATTTATAATTCTTAATAAGCAAAGCAACCATTTCCTAATAGTTGAGATAACTTTTTTTTTGTTTGTTCATATGTATATAGAGTTCAATTTACATTTCAGCTATCATATAACTGTACAATTTAATTACATTATTCTTGCTATTTAGTAAATCTAATGTACAGTAGTCCTCTATGCTTGCACCTGTAAATAAATTCTTTTTTTCATAGCACATAACCTTATGGGATTCTATCATTGCCTCAATGAACAGATTTAAAATATGTCTATTTTCAATTATATTTGCTACCTCTAAAGGTGCCCTTCTCTCTTTTCCCACATGCAACAGTTACTATTATTAGTTCAGAAGCAAATTTAAAGTTAAACAACTAAATCATCTGTGGTTAACATGTATCCTCAGATTTAAACCAGTATTGGTTTAGAAACTCTGATGGATTCTCCCCACAGATCTCATTCCTACAATGGTACAGAATTGAGAAGATTAATTTCTTCTAACCAGTTCTGTCAAATGTAAGGAATAACAACTTCAGAACTTTAATCTAACTAACATCTACAACAGTTGCACAACAACAAATATTTAACCATTGGTAAACGTTATGAACATACCACTTCTGCAATTGACCAACCTCCCAACCTTAGAGCTCCTCTGTCTTCAGAACTCACCCTCGAGCCGAGATCACCTCCTAGAACAAACCAACCCCAATCTGTTCTCGAGTAGCTTATTTAAGCTTATGCTCCCCAAAGCCTGTTTCTAATTCTGCGTCCAGAATTATAGGATGCTTTCCTTCCTGTTTGCCTAGGCTTCCCTTATTTAGAGATTTTTAAAGTTGCTTTCTGCTTTTCCAGCTTTTCACCTCTTCCCAACTACTCTCTACCTCATTGGGGAAAATCTAGATTTTTCCTCAAAAATCTAAATTAGAAATAAATTCTTTCAAGGATTTTTTGAAAGATTTTTGGGGAAAGTCTTAGCCTCTTTCCATACCTCATGGATTTGGAAAGTGATCTCAAAATTCTCATTTGGTCAATATGCACAGAATTATTTTATTTATTTTTCATAATTAAATAATTAATTACATCCACACAATACTTATCCATTGGGGTCCACTCCCCTTTGGATTGAAGTTCAAATGTCTAACTCGACAGTAAACATAAAACTAGGGGTGTTACAACTGGTGCATGTAGTCAGAGGAAGGCCCCTAATGGATTGCATAGTATGGATTGGGAATTTCCCTAATTAATAGGGGCTGATTACCGAAGTAAATTGCATTAGGAAATAGGGACTTGGGCAAGCCAGAAATTGGTTATGTATTGAACCAAGCTTGTCTAGGAACCATTGAGATAGATAGAGATAATACAAAGGTCTCTCAGCTTGGAGAAAAGCATTGTAATCTTCTCATATTCTTTGGCCTATGCAATATAGATAGCGAGGTTTTTAGCTGAGGCTTTCCCCGGATAAATCTTTGTGTTTTGCGATTGAAATTATTTGTCTTTCATGTTTTGTGATTTCAAGATCTAAATTGGTTTCCACAATTGGTTGAGTAGATTCAAGTATAATGTTTTAGCATATTACAATTATTAGTTGAATCTATGAGGATTTTCTACATGAGGAAGACCATTCAAGTCAAATGAAACTCTATGGTGTTAAAATTTGATATCTCACCTCCTTGAAAAATCCACATAATAGCTAAAATTCAATTTATACTCTATATTACCATCTATGAGTAATAACACATGTAAACACACATATCTTGATTATATTTCTTGCGTTAAATTTCAAAGTTGACATTTTTGAATGTCATGACATGTTTTTCGATGACACACATACACAAACACACCAGTGCACACACACACGCATCACATCATACAACAATATAGGTCTTGTTACACCATGTATCTTTTGCAACGTACACTACATTTTTTGGTTGGGGTCAACACCATTATAAGCTCAAATGTGTCTATTTTTTTCCTTGCAAGGCCATGTGAGATGATACGTGAAAGTGTTAACTATGTGGTGTCATAGATCCCCTTAAGTGGATGGTTAGGGCCGATCCTTTTTGTTCCCATATTCATTGCCTCTGGGTCTATGGTACTTATGTATTGACTACCCCTTGGTAGGTGGTAGTTCATCACCTTGCTAATATTTAATGTCTTATGTGATTTAGAGGTCTTGGAAATGGATCTATTAAGACACATGATTTACAAGAGCACTTAGATACTCACTTATGTTTATTGCCATGTAAAAGGTGATTTCGCTATGTAAGGGTGAGAACACCCATGTTTTAACACACCAATATTTTCCCCACATGGACCATTTTATCATATGTATGCACTCCTTTGGATATGGTTTGTATTATATGACACTCTATATGGAAATCTCATAATTTACAATGCATTTCATAATCCCCAAGGCATGTTCCATGTTCTCCAAGGTAAGAAAAATAGGCCTATTGCACTCTCTTATGTAGTCCAAGCTATCAAGTCAAAGCATGAAAAATTATCTTCTCAAAGTGTGCTTTGAAGTTGTTTTATACTCTTTGGAGGGATTGACCTCTCTTTTATTGTAGCCACAAGGTTAAAAGATAGTGTGGCAAGTCATTTGGGTTACTTATGGGTGAAACATGCATCAATCATGAGTTGGCAAGGACCGTGGACAATGTTCAAGCTTGAAAGTGAAGAAACTAAGCCTTCGAGCATTAAATCAAGCATGATCATACACAATTCAAGGATTTTTCCACCTTCAAGGTGAACATTTAGGTTATAAGGGGTAATAAAGTGAATGTTGGATACTCCCTTGCCTAGGAAGGAATCTATTACATCATTAAAACCAATCCAATCCCATTTCAAGTAAGACGTTGAGTGATACATGTACACGGAAGGTGATGTCCATCTCTCAAGTCTCTAATTATACCCTAAGATGAATGCTAGACTTTCCAAAGGAACATTGACCCCCACAAATCTGAATGTTGGAGTACATTTCCATCTTTCAAGTATCCTCAAACTAAATCAAGGTTGAATCAAGTGGAATGTTGTACTTGTTCAGTCAATTTAATGTTCTTAAATTGCTATCATAAATTATCGACCAGAGTTGGTAATCTTGTGAAGTGCAAGTGCACTATATATGCTAGAAGCCTTTCTTACTTAGTTTATTGTTATGAATGTATTTGTGAAGATATTTTTATTTTGTATGTCCTTGTTGAAATCGATGATTTGAATTACAACTAAGCTAAATTCTAATCTAACTAAGTTTCAAAAACTACAATAAATCTATATGAAGAAAATTCCTAATTGATTTATCTATTAGTATCTAAGAATTTTGAGAATATAAGAAAATCAAGCTCTAGAAAAAAAACTTTGATATTTTTATGTTTTTAGAAATGAAATTTTATGTAAAGAAATGAATAAATCACTTATTTTTTCTGGCCAAGAATCACTATAAAACTAGAAATCATTCTCATCCTTTTCTCAAAAAGTAAATAATCAAATCACCATTGCTTGAAATGAACTCAAATTGGAAATGAAATCTTTCAATGTTCTTGAAATAAATCACACAGGAAAAACTAATCTACCATAAAACACTATTGCAAGGAAAGATAACTAAGATTACTTCTGCAATTTAATCATTCAAAAAGAAAGATGAACCTACATCAAATGACAAAAACAAATGATTTAAACATCTATTCTAACAAGATTAAATTATGGAAATGACTACAATACAACAAAAACATGAATTGAAACTACATCAAATGATAAAGAAAAATCATTTAAACATTTATTCTAACAAGATGAAATTATGGAAATGACTACAATACAACAAAAACATGAATTGAAACTACATCAAATGATAAAGAAAAATCATTTAAACATCTATTCTAGCAAGATGAAATTATGGAAATGACTACAATACAACAAAAACATGAATTGAAACTACATATAAGGATAAAAACAAATCATGCATCTACTTTAAATAACACTACAAAATTCTGGAAATAACACAATGAAAGCATAAACTCGAGGTTGTATCAACTGATAAAAAAATGAAGCTATGGAAAATATCTAAATGCATAACATAAACAAAAATAGAACCTTCTCTGTTGCAGGGCCCTCCACAATAGATGGTTTCAAATCTATTCCAACACTAGCTGTGCATTGAAGCTCCGAAATACTTCTTCATTCGAGCAAGGAATAAAACAAAGTTTTGATAAGTTTACAGTCACGTCATAATTCGCCCTCTAATACATTTGCTGGCCTTGTATTTATAAAAGTCTGTCATTAATTGTCTTGAGGCTTTTACGCCTATTTGGACTAACAAATTCTATCTTAAATTCTAAACAGAAAGTAGAATTTTGTTTCTTCACGATTTTCTACTTGGCAGAGCAAATCGTGGAGCGTGATGGCTTCAGACTCTTCACTCGCTTGTTCCAATGTTTGGTTGTCCCTTTGAATGTGCATCTGGGCATTTTCCTGTTTGATTTGGGTCAGATGGATAGGAGGAAATCCATGAGAGGATCATTCTCCACCTGCCCGCATACTTCGCTGCTCAGTTGGCACCTTAGAACACATCAAACCATGGCGGCGACTACATAAACGTGGATCAACTGCGGAATTGTGTTAATTCTGTAGCTAAATACAAATTTTAATCTAATAATAAAACATTTCAAAATATGAAGAATAGGTCATAAAAATACCTTACCAAGTCAAAATTTGCAGTTCGACACTTGTTTGAGCTGATGGTGATGATAAAAGAAGGAAAGGTAAATGAAAGGAAATGTAAAAAATGAGGCAATCATGAGGCTCTATAGTACTCCTAAGGAAATTTAGCCCCTCCTCAAGAAAATCATACCTCCTTCAAGCAAGTCGAACCTCTCTTTATGAGACATCATCCCTCTTTTGAGGGATTTAAGCAATGTAAAGAAAGTTATCATGTAATGATTCAATCTCCAAGCATATTATGGATGGCAAGTCACTTGTTTCTTGAAGTTTCTTAGCAAATTCTATGGAGGAAAAGGAGGAGATATGTTGTAAGCCTATTTTATAAATCGAAGGCTCACTTTCCTCCCAAATGGTTGTGAATTACTGGACATCATTATGCCATAATGTAATTATTTTCATGAAGCATCGATGTTGACTACTAAAATTTTTGTTTCTTGGTTATTCATTTATATTTTCAAAGGCATTATTATGATAATACAAGCCTCCTAAATTGGTCTGTTGACGGGCAACATTTCCACTTGGAAGGGGACACTAGGGGTTTGTTCTCTCACTCTTTCCTTTATTGGTTTGAGGTAAGCATTAATCCTCCTCATTTGGCCATACCCTTAAGTGTTCCTTAGCAAGGGTTTTGATTTATTTCATGCCATAGTTGATCTTGTGGTTGAAGGCTTTCCCCTTTGGAGGGATCCTTCTAGCAGGGCCTTGGTTTCATAACTTGTCTTGATTAGACAAGATGCTAATTTATTTTCTAGGGTTTTAGCCTCTTGCTCTAATACACACGCATTGGATAACCAACTTTAAGAGGGACAATCATCTTGACCCCAATTGTTCTAGTAGATATAAGGAACCTAAGCCCTAATTCCAACAATTGACCAATTCTAAAATTTTAATTATTATTTATTTTTACATAAATTCAAAGATACAAAAATATACAGAAAAAATATAAATTAAAAAATAGAAAAATATAAAATTAAAAAAACATATATCTAGCTCAGGCTTAAATTGCATCTTAAAGCTAGATGCCTTGGGAATTATGCTTAAATTATTGACTTATCTAACTAAGGAGAAATTTCCCCCTCTTTATTTGTGCTTAAAAGATTGATATAACATTATTTTTAGGGTGTTTAAGGTGTTTATTATGCAACAATACTCTTTCAAGGATTGGTGAAACCCTAAGCCTAGGGTTTGGTGGAGAAAGGTTGTCTCTAATCCTAGTTAACCATAGTTTCATTTCTATTTTTTTAAGTGCATATTATTCATAATTGGATATATTTTGTACCTTCCAAAGTGTTGGAAAATGTTTTTCTTTGATTGGGAGACTTTCCAAGCTTGACCCTAGGGGGATTAGCCTCTTTTCTATGCAAGTTTAATTCTGTATTGTTGTAGCTTCTTATTTACTTGAATAATTTCATTGCTAGGCTGTTATTTCACCCCTAACTTAGTGCCCAAGCAAAAATACCCAAGGATATTTCATTGTGTGTGTTTCCACACTTTTGGGTTGCTTGTAAGGCAATCTAAATATGGAATATTCTACATTTTCTACATTTAGATATGGAAGTGTAGGATAGTATCAAGCTTGTTCAAATCAGAGCATATTATCAATTGGTAATTAAAGGATAATCATCTTACTCGGTGTATGTGACCTGCCCCGACTCTTAAGCATAAAAAGAACAATTTCTTGTGATATTTGAGTGGGACTTCAAGTGTTGACTTGTATTTCTAGTTGTATTTATTAATACACTATATTTAACACTTATTTTATTAACTCATAACCTTCATCATACATAATGGTTTCTGGGCATTAGTCTCTCTAACTTATTGGTGAAGTGTGAAGATTTGGGACACCACACATGACTTTCTAAGAGGTGGCCTAAAGTGTGGGGAGATAGTGCCAAGGTGATAGTGGGCATATATCTTGTGTGCTTACCCCCAAATACCTTGACATTGAACTTGACAAGGTTGCTAATGCGAGTGGTAACATGTCTCTTAAAGATACATAAACCCTTTGATTGTATATTTATATTTAAGCAACATAAATATACTCCAATGAAACGATCCCTTAAAATTAACACAAACTCATCTTAACAAAGATTATTATTGCACCCCAAGGTAAAGTAATACTTTTTGACTCTCATTGTGAATTGTGATACAAAGTAGTGGCACTAATTGTTAAATAATAATAACAAAAATTATTGATAATTTATAACCTTGTGCAAGTTTTTTTCCCTTTTATTGAAACTTTTGAAGGATTCCCCTTCTTCTTCAATTTTTTTAAATCGAAGGTGGGTCAACCATGTCCAACCACAATAATGACTCGTAACTTTAAGTGGTTTTGGACTTGACTAAACTTGAACTTGTGACCTATGATCCTCCTAGCAATAATGTGCTTTGAGTAAATAGTTCAATGAATTGACTAACCCTCAAGGCTTGAAAGTAAGAATATACACCCTCAAGCTAACTAAATTAAAGATGATTATATTAAAGAGCTCAAAGTTAGCAATGCCATCATATATAAATTGTTTTGGGAAGTTCTAAACGACTCTAAAAATTCACTTAGTTCAACTTTACCTTCACAATCAACAATTTGCTAAATTAACTAAATTAAAGACTACACAACCTATTTTAAAAGAAAAACCCAAGTTCCCAATTCTCTAAAATCAAGTAATAGAGCACTTCCATTAAGTTTGAGAAATCCATTAAAATTGATGTTAACTATTGAAGTTGCCTTTCATCTCCTATTACAATCTATAATTCACAGTAGATAATACTTTTGATTTGTCCACTTCTATTAAAGTTAAGTGTCAAAATCAAATATCGTCAACCATTTTGTTTTAAAGCAAGTAAGAGGTTATAGATTCAAATTCAAAGAGGGGTAGAGTATGTACATTTGCAGAAACTTTAACAGTCAAATTGTTGGGCAGAGATAAATCCCTTGTCTAATAAACAAATAGGTCTCATACACTAATTTGATGTACTTTTTGTGACCTTGAAATTAGATTTTAAATGTTATTATAAGTAGATGAACTCAAATCTTTCATGGTCCACATTCTTTTTCAAATTTAATTGGAATTTTATAAATAATTATAATTTTACATAATTTTTTTTATAGAGTAAAAAACCTATCATAATTAATAAAACTTTTATTACATTTTAAGAATTTTAATGCATTTTAAAATAATATAAATCATTAAAATAACAAAAAATGACTACTCAAAAAGAACTACTCCAAAAATATATTTCCTCATCTAACTCATTCCTTTAACTCATCATTTATAATAATAATAATAAATAAATACTAATCTATTTTTAAAGTTACAACTAAATTAAATAACAAATTAATGTATAAAATCCCTTTATTCATAATTCATAAAAACTAAACCCATCTCTATGCAATTTGACTACAAAATTTACAAAAATATATACTCTATCATTTAAATTTGAACATTTAACTTTTTTAAGACAAAGCATATGTTACTAACTATTAAAAACCTTTTCTAAAAAAGGTGAATTACCATGTCTTCCTATAACTGAATGAGTTCAAACTATTTCAATGTTCAAGGAGCCAAAAGATGAACCTGTGCTCCTTTTTGCTTGGCATGTACATTGAGTTCAGAATTGTCAGGTAATGTCATAGAATTTATTGCTTGAGAAAAACGTTTAACGATACTTCCCCATCAAACCTTTTTAAGACTGCAAATCTCTGAATCCAGTCTTCCTAAAGCAGACGCTCTTTCCAAAAATAATCCGTACTCTTTTCAATGTAAATACTTTTTTGTCTATATCAACTTGAATTAGGAACTACAGAAATTTCAAAAATGTAAGATTCACAACATAAGGAATTTAGCAATCTGGCAATATATTAAATAAGTGTACTGACTGAACGTCGTATGCATATCAAATCTAAACTGACAACACTTATAAGATCATTTATTCTTTATCACTTATATCAAACACAGTTGATGAATGGCCTCCACCCACTGTAGAGGGCACCCACCTGAATGCAATTATTTTATGCCCCAATTAAATATATGTGGGGTAGTGAGGAGGAGTGGGTGATTAGAGGGAATTGGCGTGGGTGGAATGATGGGTAGGATTGATTGAATTATATCGCTGGTTGTTTGTTTATGGGGAAAGGTAGCCATGGATGAAACTTGGTTGTATGGATAAGGCACATAGAAACCGCCATAGGAAGGAGTTGCTAGGGTTTGGAGGAAAGGATTTTACGCTTGAAGGTGAAGTTCCTCTGCAATTTCTCATCGTCATATTGCATACCACTGATTATTTAGAGCAAAATACACATATCAAACTGAAACAACGACTGCTGTTTCAATTGCAAACTCATTAATAGACTGATTTAAGTAAATTTCAAGTTGTATGTTTGCTGGATTTTAGTTGGAATGATGGAAGTTTTCGTTTGTCTCTGTGTTACATTAATTAGCTGCTTGTTCCTGCCATTTGCAATTATATCGTAGTTTCACATATTATGTGAATCTGAGCTAATACCCACTTCATTAATTCACTGTGTGCATTGATTCAGAAGGTGGCTTCATGATTCAAGTGAAGATGAAATAATAGTTAATGATTTTGAAGTATCATGCAGCAAGCAGTGTAATATCATATGGACCTTGAAGTATAACACAAGAGAAGAAGAGTTAAAGACTAGGGCTGATCTATTCCGAGAAGAAAGGGCATAAGAGCTGGGGAGATTATGCTCAGCAGAGGCCTAGTTGGGCTTTGATATGTTTATGGTTGCCTTTTAAGTTACTTTGAGGCCTGCCTAGTCTTGAGGACATCTTTGTGTGTAATCAAAATTGGAATTGAAAAGTGAAGTTAATCAGAAGCGTAACGAAAGCCTGCTGTGTAGACTCATTCTCAGCCCTTTACAATGCATACTGTAAGCCAGAAAGTACAGGGTGCAGTTGTGGGAAAGTGTAGTCCGCTTTCATCTCTCATGTCTTGGGGAAATGGGGCTGGGTCCCAGATGACGAATTCGGGATCGTATAATCTGCTCACTGCTTGTTTTGTGGACCGCTCAAATGCCCTTGATGCTTCTCTAAAGGAAGCAGCTGCTCAATCCCAGCAACTGCAAGTATTGGCTCAATTGCAGCAGTCGGGGAGTGGAGGCGCGAATAAGGGAATGACTAGAATGCAACTCTCGCCAACTAAATCCGGTACGCGTTCAATATCTTTTTATAAAACATAAATCCTGGCAGCATGTACATATAACATTTTACAAAAATACAGGCATCCACAGAGTCAGAAAGGGGCATTTATAATAGGTCCCTTGGAAAAATAAAAATAACAAAAAATAAGGTAGGGTATGAATATAAATCCTCTACCACATAAAACGTTAATTACCGAAACTTTGACTCAAGGCCGTACATAAAAATACACAGCACAAGTATTGAAGTCTGCTATGAAGGGCTCCATATTTCTTTATGAATATTGAATAGTGAAGAACATGATACTAAACATCTGCGACTATGGTTCTAGTAGATGGTTATACAAACACATTAAACACAGCATTTTTGAAGTGTGGCATGTTTCTAAATGGAGAAATTGGCAGAGTACAGTCTTGATGAAATGTTTCTAAATTAAAAGAGAAAAGAATGATATATCTTATGTTCTTGTACCCCGTCGATTGTGGATTTTAATCAGACATTTTTATAACGAAGAGTGCAAGTCACAGAATACTTGATCTAAAAATTTATAGAAAATTTAAGCTAAAATGATGCTAAGGAATATTAAAGACTAGCTTGATGTACAATGGACATCATCGTTTTTGATGAAAGTTTGTACCACTTTTCATATTCTGGGGTTACCCTGCTTTCCAATTATAGCAATATAGTTAAATATGTGTGAAGCTGAGTTTCTCATGACTTCAGCTGTTTCTCTGTAGAATATAGTCCCTGAATCGCCCGTATATCAAGCGGTCCAAGTGAGGTTGTTGGTACCTTGTCAGCCTCCCGCTGATTTCCCCTCTTTTCCCCAGTTTTCTGGATAGATGAAGGTAGTAACTGCCAGTTGAAATACCGGCTGCTAACCCCGAGGGACTCCATGGGATTTAATCCCAAGTCCCTTGTGAACTTTCACACAAGAGCACCTACCAGTTGAGCTAACCCTTGCAGCTCTGAGTTAAATTGTTATTCTAAACACAATTCAGCAGTAACATGTCAGTTGATTGGCCTGACTTACTGTTACTTTCTATTGAAAATGAGTATAATGTGATAGCATGCAGGAGCAAGGTCTAATTTAGAAGTTCTTGGTGGGTTGCAGTAATAGATCCCTCTCACTGCATGTTCGTAGGTAACAGTATGCAATCTGAAGTCAAGATATAGGTTAATGCTAAAACAGCACATTTTAATGGACACAAACTTCTGCTGTACAGAGACGAGATGCTAAATTATCTTCTAGCAGTGTAACCTTGTCTTGAGGACCATAGGCTTCGTTATTATCCTTGATTTATGGTTATAAAATCAGTAATCGGATGAGGAGATGAAGTAGCTCTGAGATATTTTCAGTGATTGCTTTCACAAGATGTTTTATCTCATTATATCTGCAGTCTGTGTTTGAGAAACTAGCCTTCATAATACACGATAGCCTAGCCTTCATAATACACGATAGCTATGTGGTTGAAACAGTTGACTCGGGGCTTGTTTACATATGGAAACACTATGTCAACCACTTGTTTGAGAAATGTTTTCTGGAAGTTTCTTGCATGAAAATGCATGAGAAATTGGTTGGGCCCTTGATTTAGAAACTAAAAAGCTAAGTTACCAGGATATGGATTTGCCAGAATTTTGAAAAGCCTGGATCTGGATACTGTGGGGAAACAACAAGTAAAAATGGAAAAGAAAAAAGGAGTTGAGTCAAGTTTCACAGAGGAAATTTTTCCATGTGGAAACACTATGTAAACCATTTGTTTGCAAAATGTTTTCTGGAAGTTTCCTGTATGAAAATGAACGAGAAATGTTTCCTAGATATTCCTGACAGATTCTGTTAAGGAAATGCTATTTCTGTAACATGAAAACATTTTTCAAATTTTGAAAAATTAGAAATGGGTGGTCCTTCGACTTAGAAACTAGAAAGCTAAGTTACCAGGATATGGATATGGATCTGCCAGATTTTTGTAAAGCCAGGATCCAGATATAGCAAGGAAAATGGCAAGTGAAAAGAATGAAAGAGTCCAGATTCAGGACCTTTCAGGAATCAGAAGAGTAGAACTACAGGTTATAACCAAAACCAAAAAAGAGAGTTCTCATGCATACCAAGATACCTTGATATTAGGATAGATCAGACCTTGATTAGGAATGGGGTTTAGGGCTTGTTAGCCCAAATTTCACTTAGAAGCTAAGGAGCTATTGCTCCATGGATCTTGCCTCCAGAGTCCAAATCCGTCAGAAAGTGTGTGAATATTCAAACTGAATCCCAAGTAGCTATAATATCACTATCCACATACACACAAGAGACAAATGAGGAAAGAGTTCGTGCCTCAACCCTCGCAATTTGGTGTAGATTTTGTAGATCCTTGGCTGCTGAAGATCCTGCTCCTACTCGGAGATCCCGCTCAAACTGCTGGACCTGATCTCCTACAAAAGCACAAACATACAAAGATGATGCTTGCCTCCATGGTGTTAGCCACCTATAAATTTTTGGCATAGAAAACAGGTGGCTAAATGGTTTCTAAGTCTTCAAGAGGAACATTTTCCTTGAAAACCTGCCATTCTTGAAGCCTTCATGTGTTTTGTCCTCTGAAGCAATCTTCAATGCTGTTTTCATCAAAAGCCTCACTGTTTGTAAAAGAAAAAGCTTCAAAAAGGCCTCCGTTTGCCCTATTTCATCTCCTCACAAAACCTCCATTTTTCATCACTTTTTCTCCCTTTCAAATCCACAAAATCCCCTCACTAACCCTCCATTTCATCCTAAAATCCTTTTTAAGCCTCATGTTACCCTCTGTCAGGTCTAAAAATGCCTTTTCCCCCCTACCGAAACTCTTCTTTTAGCCTTGAAAAGCACTGAATTTGCCCTAAAATACTCTTTTTTTACAGTATATCAGGCTTTAGCCCCTGAGGGCTTATATTCCGCAGCCCCGGCCTCATACAACCTCAGTCCTACGACCGAGCGCTTAAAAAATGCTAATCTCCACTGAAAACTCTGAAAATCCCTTAAAAAGGCTTATAAAACATTTTTCCGCCCTATTGGAAAGTTAAGCCCCTAAGGGCTTATGTGGCTTAGCCCCGTTCCGCGTGACCTGAAGTTCCAATGTTCGAGCGCTTAAAGCCTTTATAAACCATTCTCCGAGCCTTTTTTTCTTTGATTTTATCATCCCCCGACGCGTTGGTTTAAATCAATGAGAACCGTCGATCTCCACAGATCGACGGTTATTGGGCGCCTTCATTGCACTCCCCTCATTCCTTTGCCAAAACACTGCGCCCCATCAGCAAATCTTAACTGTCCATTCACTTGATTTGACGGCTCACAAGAAACTCGATCATCGCATCCGCCCGTGCACCTTCCCATATCGCGCTCGCACCTTCGCCGTCGGATCTAGCCGCCCATCATCCAACGGCCAAGAGGCATATCGCGCGATTTCTATGTCCGGACGTTAACATTCAAAAGCTGCGCGATATAGGTGGTTTTGTATCGCCACGTGGCGCGCGGTGAGTGGAATCGCGCAACTTTGTTTAAAACCATTTCCCACTCCAGACCCAACGCGAATACCACTAGTTGTTTTTTGCCTTACCACTCTCTTCCTCCGTATATTTTATCGTTTAATCTTGATCGTAGATCTTTCCGATCTAATGCTCCGGACTTATTCTCGCGCCATGTCACTTATTCTCCTGACCAATCTCATCCATTGATCTCCACCGTCTATCTTCTTCATCTGACGACCACAATACATTCTCACCCTTCGTCCATCATTCCGTCATCCATCCACCAAAAGATTTCATCAATGATTCTCGACCGTCGATTGCTGTGGTCGGATCTGATCTGACGGCCCAAAATCATCCTCACCACAGAACTTCATCGGGCCTGTTTTTCGCCATTTTTCACAATTTCCACCATTCCTCCACGATTTCTCTGCCTATCTTCACTGCATCCACGATTCTCTTCATCGCACCACCATTCCTTTGGTCCTCCACAGCATATTCCCCTCCACTCCCACGGATTTTTTAACGTGTTTATTGTCTTTTTGTAGGGTTACAGGCAACGAAAATCACTCTCTGTCTCACAAACAATTTTAGAGGTTTTTCGTAGCAACTCTGGCGCAGCCGAAGATGGCAGGGAAGAAACACGAGAAGGTTTTAAACAGGTGTTTCATTAAAAAGATCAGTGTTAAAACCTCGATCTAAACCAATGTGGAAAAAGTCGGAGTCGGGATTAAATCGGCAAGGGTAAAAAAGTTGAAAAAGTCGGCAAAGTCGGGACTTTTTCGAAAAAGTCGGCAAAATTAAAAAAATACAAAATTATTCAAAAATTTTCAATTTTTTTAGCATCTAAAGTATCCACAACATCAAATAAATGCATTTCCACATAAACATGTAAAGAAAGCTAATATATAATATGTATATGAAGTCTAGTGCTACATCACATATCAAAATAATGAATCGAGTCCTGAATCTTGAGTCTCAGTCTCAAGAGTCAAAATATGAACAAAAAATATAATAATGTATATCATGAGTCATCTCCATGTCATAAAGTAAGTCACTAAGATGAAGATCCCCTGCCCCTTTTACGGGAATAGGGAATGGCTTTGCCTTTTCCTCTAGAGGAAGAAGGCTCTGCCCCTCGGGATATAGATGGACCCAGTCGTCCTCTAGAAGCAAAAAAAATAGGTGGCCTCTGTGCTCTGCCACTGACGTTGCCACTGCTACTGCCCATCCTAGATGGTGTCACCTCCTCCTCCACATCCTCCTCCTGCTCTGCCTCCTGACTCTGCTCCTCCTCCTCTACCACTGGCTCCTCTTGCTGTACATCTGCTTCCTCCTCTGGCACTAGTGCCTCTGGATCCACATCTAACCAATCAGGGGTCGATTCCATGACCGACCTCTCAGTCTCGACCCTCCATGCAGCAGTGGTATCAATATTGTCCAATGAAATGGCATCCATATCAGGAGTTTTCTGAATTTGTCTCATCCACAATCGAATATTGTAGTAGACATACACCATGTCATTGAGACGTTGGGATTCCAATCTGTAAAAGGGTCATAGATTATAAATTAGTACTTGGAAAATTTATATAGTAAAAATAATCAAATTATTTCAAAAATTTAATTTGAATTTTTTTTACTTGTTGCGCTTTTTGCTATGTATTTTGTCAAAGACACTCCAATTGCGCTCACACCCAGAGGAACTGCATGTTTAGCTGAGCACTCGGATGGCAAGCTTTTGGAGATGGGGTACTCTACCACCATAGCTTGTCCACCAAGCATCTACAAGTTAAAATAAAAATGAGAAGCAAAAATTATGAAGAGACAATGAATTATTAAATTTGAAAGTTGAAAGTTGAAACAAACTGAAGCTTACCTGGCATTTTGGTCATCCTACTCTTAATAGCCATGGTAAAACCAAATGTGCCACCAACCATCCTATATATTTCCATTTCTTTGGAAATTTCTTCACGTTCTTGCTCAGATACCACCATCCTCTCAACACATGTGAAGAATCCATCCATCACCTCGGCATCAAATCTGAAACCACAGGAGTAAGAAAATGCGGGGTTGAAGTAGATACCTGCAGCATGAATGGGGTGATGGAGGGTATTGTTCCATCGGTCATCAATCACTCTCCATATGACCTGTTGTTTCTCTAACCCCTCATCTCCCTTATCTGCATAATAAGCACGAATGGCTTCTTTGGCCCTATCCATGGCCTCATACAAATAGCCCATTGCGGGCTTCTCTCCATCAACCAACCGAAGAACCCTTACCAAAGGTTCTGAAATGGCACACACCTCCTCTACTCCTGCCCAAAAATCCTGATCATATGAAACAAGTCTGCATATGCCCTCTCCCTCTGGTTTGCGGCTAATAGATAACTCACGCCAATCCTGTGAAAGAAACATGCTCTTCACGTCCCACATAGAATTCAACAGAGACTGAAGAGATATGAAAGTAGTGGAAAAGCGTGTTAACGCAGGACACACCAACTCTTTGTTGTTGGTGAATCTTCTCATCAAGCTAAGCACAGATGCATGATTGTAAATAAATTTTGTTATGCTCTTGGATGATTCAACAATATGTCTCACCATAGGAATCTTACCTATATCCTCCAACATCAAGTCAATACAATGAGCAACACAAGGTCTCCAAAACAGGGTAGGATACCTCTCCATTAGCAACCTGCCAGCTGCAACATAATTTGCAGTGTTGTCCGTTATGACTTGGACAACATTCTGTGGGCCTATTTCCTGAATGAAGATGTCCAACAACTCACATAATAAACGCGCATCTTTAATGTGTGCAGATGCGTCAACAGATTTCATAAACATTGTCCCCTTGGGACAACTAACCAAGAAGTTAAGAAGGGTCCTACCCTTCTGGTCAGTCCAACCATCTAACATGACTGTGCATCCAGTGTGTTCTCAAGATGCCCTAAACTCCTCCAGTCTAGCAGTGCAATCATTCTTTTCCTCTTGAAGAAGAGGCCCTCTCAACTGTGCAAAGGTAGGGGCTTTGTACCCCGGGCCAACGACAGCAACAACATCAAACATAGGTTGGTAGAATGGGTTTGTCTTGGCAATGTTGAAAGGAACATCACTCCATAGAAGACATCTACTCACCAACCTGTCAGCTTCTGCCTTTTCCTTTTTTTTTAATTGCTGATTTGATGCCAGGTTGTGCACCAGGTGTCGTTCTAGGGACAAAAAAGGATGAAAAAGCTGAGGGGTTGGAACTGGAAGGTAATGCTGAAGCAGAAGAAGCACTCTCACTTACCCCCTGTGTTGAGCTCCCTACAAGTTGCCTTTTTATTACTGCCCTGGTGTCTTTGCCATCTTCTTTTTCCATCAAGGCTTTAATGGCTTGTCGGATCATTTCTGGACCCGGATTTGGGCAAAGTTCTACATTTTGCCCTGGAATTTGCCCTATATGGCATTTTAATCTGGCGATACCCCCTGACATATGCTTTCCACACAACTTGCAAGACAAATACATTCTATTGAGTCCTCCAGTTCCGGGTAAAGGATCAGGTTCACCATACTGCCAAAAAAGATCCAAATTCCTTGGCATTTTGTTTGAAACTTTTTGATGTTTGAACCTGGGCACAAAACAAAAATTAAAAAAAAAATTAAAATTGCCCATCACATAAATTAAAAATTAAAATCACTAAATAGTAAACAAGGGTTAGAATTTTTTTTATTTGAATTTTGATTCTTGAAAGTTGAACTGTTGAAATTTTAAAATTTAATTCAATCTAGGATTCAACTTAGAATTTTAGAACTTCTAAGTCTTGACTCGGTTACAAACTTACAAGATGAATTTAATTAAATTAATTTTAAATTTTAATATTTATTATGTTGGTTCAGGTTGCAGGTTGAAGGAAACAGATAGGCAGGTTGAAGGAAACAGGTTCTTATTTTAGATGAGGCAGATAGGCTATTGGATATGGGTTTTCAGAAACAGTTGTCATCCATTATAGGCCATTTACCAAAGCAACAGCGGATAGGACTTTTTTCTGCTACCCAAGTCCCAAACTGAGGCAGTTGAAGAGCTTTCAAGAGCTGGGCTTAGGAACCCAGTGAGGGTTGAAGTCAGAGTAGAAGCAAAATCTAAGATTCGATCATCCACTATGACTGATATGGCTTGCTCGAGGACTGATATGGCTTGCATATGACTGATATATTTTATTCTGATATGGCTTGCTCGAGGACTGATATGGCTTGCATATGACTGATAGTCATTTTATTCTGAAGCAATTATTAATAATTATGCAATATTTTTGTTACAAACTTATTTTTCTATAGACATAGGTCAGTCCTTGATATATTTTAAATTTTATTCATCATGATTTCTTTTGAACAGTTGCTTTACATATTCAACGTGATCTCTACTTTATTAAATATCGATGAATGCTTATTTGCTAGTATGGTATTTGTTTAAACTTTATAGTGCGCCTAGTATGTTTGGTAACTGGTTCATTAGGGTCTGCGACTCTGCACTCGTTGAATGTAGATGACTCATTGCATGATGGTGAAAGGAGACCAACAATAGTGGCCTGCACACTCCAACAGAAATCGATTATGAAGATGGCAAATGTTTTTAACTTACCTGGCGGCAGCAGCAAACCCTGGCGGCACCTCCCAATCTGCAAGCTCGAGCTGCAGTGTTGAAACTTGAATGATGAATCTTCAGCTCCCTCCCAACGCAAAGTTGCAACTTGCAATCCGTGAATAAAATGTTAACAGTTAAACCCTCTGCTGGACTGTCGAGTCTCGACTCTCCACAGCAACTGCTCCACTGTTAAACGCGACGCGGGCGGGCGGACAAACAAATCAAAATAACACATAAAAATCAAAATTTCTGCCTCTTATAATCACTTTCACGACTTTTTCGATCGAATCGGGAAAAAATCGGGAATATAACGATTTTATCGGGACTTTTTCAAATTTTAAAAAATCGGGAAAAAGTCGACTGATTTTATCGGCGTCTTGAAAAAATCGGGATTTTTTGAAAAAGTCGCGATTTTTTCCACACCGATCTAAACCCCTCCCCGCCCCATTGACCATCTATATGCACCACAAAACAAATTTTAAGTGAGCAAGTAAAGTGTATCAAGACAATGTAAAGGGATTAACAGCGTCATTGAAGATTAATGATGTAATCTAAATATTGTAACATTTAAAGAAGAAGTGAACACCTATAAATTAATAATTCAGCCTAAAACACAGACCTAAAAGTGAATTAAAAGTGTTTTAGGAAAAGACAAAGACATCTGTCAACCTGAGAAAGCCTCCACTGCCATAGCAGAGGCCAATTGAACACTCTCCAGCACCAAAAGCCAACCTATCTAGCTACCAAAAGACACCTACAGCCTCACAGAAATAAAAGAAGGCCTAGTTATTACCAGAACAAGAGATATTCACCTAAAGAAAGCTGAACAATTAATACAAATCAAAAGATCTTATTTCTAATTGTCAGCAAAGTTATTTTAAAAGATAAAGAATAGCCCAGAAGCCAATATTTTCGACCATTAGGCCTCAAAAAGTAGAAACAGAGTTATGAAGCAAGTTACAGGTTGAGTGCATTCCTGCCTTATGTCTTGCCTGGTTTCCAAAGGCCAGGAATTTCATTGATTGTGAAATTAATGATACTTGACCCCTAGAAACTCTCCCACTTCTAGATTTTCTTATAAATTCTCCTTGAGAACCACATTGTAACGGTTGGTCTCTGGATATCTGATTGCATGTTAATATTTTTCTGAATCCATGTTCGCAATTGAAGATACATAAGCTGATAAGAGAAGTTTGAAGTTGTAGAGACCTTCCAGGCTTGAAGATTGTAACTGGTTTCAACATCAAATACAAGCTGATTTATGGGATCTTGATCTATGTCAATGGTGATGTGTTTTTTATTGTTAATTGTTATTTTCATTTGTGTTTTCATTCCATTCATTTTCTCTGATAAAGAAAAACAAATACAGAGCTAGGATTTACTATTAACATTACCCTACTCTAACTGATAAGCTTTATTTCTATGTTTTCCTCCTTTGAAAGTTTCTCTTAAGAGTACATTGAAAGCAGGCTGGTTTCAAAGCACTTGCCTGATCTTAGATTAATCCTTATGTTTATCATCTATGTTTTCCCATAGGATATGCTGAAAGCAAGATAGGTTCAAAGTCCTTACTTGATCTTAAGCTATTATAAGTGATTTTAAGTGTTTTCTGATTGAAAGTACATCAAAGAAGGCTAGTTTCAAAGCACTTACCTGATCTCAGATTACTTTATGTTAGTTCCTTAAGTGTATGCCAAAGCAAGATAGTTTCAAAGTACTTACTTGATCTCAGGTTTCTATTTTTTCTTCATTCTCTATCTGTTTCATTTCATAAAATAAACTTTAAAGAGATCCTTTGACACAAATGACCTTCCCCATGGATCATTCTTGAACCTTGTTGTCCAATTAAATCCTTTTATGACTCCATAGCCCAATGGTTGAAGCTGCTTTTTGCGTATCTTTAAGCTAAATCATCCCTTCACTTGCATACACCTTCACTCTTCATTTAAACTACCTTCAACTTCATCATGTCCTTTCCCAACCAAAAAAAAAACAAACAAAACCCATGTTCTTCATAACTAGCCTAATATCACATTTCATGCTTTAAATATCACATCTTTGGACACACTTATAGAGAGATCCCTCTCTGGATTCAGGAGGGCTAGATCCTTGAATCGCAAAGTGGTTCATATGTTGGTTTTGTATTTTTTATCCACCAAAATTGAAAATTACGGAGACCTTAACATTTTGGTGACTCCACTGGGGAATTCTGAGTGAAATTCATCCTAGATACTTTACGACCTCAGTAAAACCCCTTGATTCAAAGGCATTTGGTGTGTTAGCCAGTTGAGCCACCAGCCCTAACATTCTGGTGACTCCACTGGGGATTAAGACCCTATTAGCCTTATTTTGGTAGAAAATCACTGTGGTGGACAGTAAATCTCCTTCAAGACACTTTAAACCTTCCACCTGGCAACTCCACAGTTCTTGAATGACAAAAAGACTCCACTGGTGATCAGTAGGCCTACTAATTATCTTTGTTTTCACAAGACTCCACTGGGAGACCAATTTCATTTCAACATCATCCATTTTAAAGGAAACACATTGGATTAAGATTCTTTGTTTGAAGATAGTTTGCCTCCCAAAGACTATCATATCTCGCTAACTTTCTTCATTGAGATTGTTATACATATTGGCTTCAAGAACAATCCATACCAGAGCTTATCCTAATCCAAAACCCCCTGAAATAGTGGACAATCCTGAGAGTATTATGAGAACGCCTTCGTCATATAGGGACCCCACTATTGACATTCCCATTTATAGAGCCAATTCAACACCTAAAAGTCTTATAGCTCTATCAAAGACTCAGTTTGATTTAGACTTACCAAGCAATTCAACAAGGACTAAGTCATTCAGTAGTTTAGGTCAGAAAAACTTTGAGCCTCCAAACTCACCTCCTCGTGGTGATCAGAATATTGGTAATAGAGAAGCCCCTCCATCCACACCTCCTAATATACATTTCATTCATAACTTGGGTCTCTCTCACCCTCGGTCTGCTCAACAGTTTGTTGTTGGTCCTAGAATTTCAGTCAGTCATATACCTGTTTCTCAAGCCCATCGTTTACCTCCACAAAACATCATCATGGTGGCATGGTATGCTCCCTTGGTGTTACCATAGCCTTTAGCTCCTTTACCTAATGAATATCAGTCTAAAATTCCTCACTTCACTAGGAAAGAATATACTACAACTCAACATCATGTAGATAAGATGGAAGATGCTTTTGACTACATGGAAATAGAGGATGAGACAATTAAGATGAGGATTTTTGCCCAGAGTGTGGGAGGAGAAGTGAAGAAGTGGTTTAAAGGCTTACATCCTAATAGAATTAATGATCGTCTCTCCTTGCTTCAAACCTTTAAATACAAATGGGAAGTCAGAAGCAACCCTCTCCAAATCTTAGCAGAATATAATAATCTTAAAAGAAATCAAGGTGAGA
>CM076572.1:1380370799-1380486003 GCA_034641835.2 Pinus albicaulis
GGGATGGCCTTAGTGAAATACCCTGAAGGCTTTGATGCTGATATGGCCTATCAGCTCAGGGAAAGAGATTATAACATATCGAAAGACATGCAGAAAGGAGCAATGAGTGTAGAAGCAAACTTGATTGAAAAAAGAGCTAGGATGAGGGCTGAGAAAAGGGTAACCTATAGGGATGACAACTTAGCTTCTTCATCAGATCCCAAATATGATAGTCTAGCCAAAAACATGGAGAGGATGGAAAGAATGATGGAGAAATTGGTCATCCAAGCAACTAATCAAAACAAAAACCAAAACCAAAGCCAGAACCAAAACTTTAGGAGAAACAATCCCAAAATAGACAAAGAGACTTTAATCAACAAGTCATACCTCCATTCCAAGAGAATTTCCTTGATGAGGATGAAGGGATAATAGAAGAATCAGAGGAGACTATCATAAACATGGTGGAAGTAGATGACCAGGATCACACTTTTTCCACAGAAGATAACCAGACCTCATACTCACATTGGGATGAGGAAAGGTTGGAAACTGAGGAATATAGGTTAGGATTCGAAAATGCCATCATGTAGGTTAGAGAACAATATGATCTCAGAAGCAAAGAGAACATAGATAATCCCAAACCAAAAGCCTCTGAAGTCACTATTGAGAAAAGACCTGAAAAGTCTCCTAAAGTGACTGCTGAAAGCAGTAAATCAACAACTGAGAAATTTGGTAAAAACAAAGATAAGGACACCCAAACCAGTGACAAATCAAGTCAAGAATCTAGCAGCACTAGCATTGCAGCTAATGTTCCTGATAAAACAACTTCAAACATTGTACATACTGAAAATCAGCAAGCTGATCTTGCTAATAAAATGGTGCCCAACAAGACAGAATTGAACCTCTCAAAGAGTTAGTCTTCTTTCAATTTGGAAAGTGAGATTGCCAAAATTAAAATTTATGTCCCTCTCACTGAGTTGGCCACCCAAGATGTATATAAGAGTCAAATTTTGAAAGCTTTAAACTTAGGAGAAAACAGTGACACTGTCAATTTAAATGATGATCAACTAGCTCTCTTGTTTGGCCCAAAAATTTAAGGGAAATTTCAGGAAGGGGTAGTACCTCCTTTCTATGTCAGCCTCAATATCCATGACAAAATCCTGCATAATGCCATGCATGACTCTGGAGCTTCACACAACCTTATGCCAAAAGTGATAATGGAAAAGCTAAGCCTAGAAATAACCAGACCTTACAAGGATTTATATTCTTTTGACTCTAGCAAAGTGAAGTGCCTTGGCCTAATCAAAGATCTTCATGTGAATTTGACTCAAATCCCAGCCAAGTGCATGGTCATGGATGTTGTGGTGGCTGATGTACCTCCTAAGTATGGCATGTTGCTGTCAAGATCATGGGGTACCAAGCTGCAAGGTACAATGCAGATGGACGGGACATATGCCACTATCCCTGTCTTTAGCCAGCTTAGAAGACTATATAGAGAGGCACACATGAAATTCATGGTTATTAGCTCAAAAAAGCCTGAAAATTCCCCTCTTTACTCTGTCCATACAGACCTGGACTCTTTTATCCTTTACAATGATGAATTCATAAATAAGCCAGAGCTAGAAGACAGAAATTCAGACAACCGATTAGAGGCCCCAAATCTAGAAATAATGGCAGTTCTAGATATAGAGGAAAACGAGAGAGAAACCTTTCGACAGTGTACTGAAACAATAAACTAAAGTGAACAAAGCCAAGACTGCAAACAACAGATTACCCATCACTCCGAACTCCATGAAAATCCTGAAGAACAAGACACATCACAACATGGTGCAGACCTCATAATACAACATAATGGTGAACATGGCATTAGGGATGAAAATGATGTCAATCCTACAAACAGTCCCTTATGGTGCATGAACTTTGATGGATCTCGCACTAAAAAGAATGCAGGAGTTGGGATATGGTTGTACAATGCTGAAAACAATCATACAGAGAACTATGCTTTCAAGCTAGACTTTACGTGCACAAACAATGTTGCAGAGTATGAGGCTCTTATCCTAGGATTGCATCTATTGAAAGAACTAGGAGCCAAGAGGATAGTTGTCCAGGGGGACTCAGAATTAGTCATCAAACAACTAAATGGAGAGTATACTGCAATGCATCCTAGATTAAGGGCATACAGAAATAATGCCATGGATTTTTTGAAAACATTTATAGAGTATGAGCTTGTGTTTGTTCCTAGGAGTCAAAACATAATTGCAAATGGATTGGCCTGCGCTGCTAGTTCATATCAGGAATCACCTAGTGACAAACAGATCATTATTCAAACAAAATATAGACCTGCAGTGCTAGATAATGAAAAATATTGGCAGGTTTTTGAGGGTGACAAACAGATAGAAGATTTCTTTCTCTGCAGGAATGAATTTGAATCACCTGATTTAGATTCTAAATCTGATGAAAGCTGTTTAGATAAAGAGTCTCTTGATGAAGAAAAACTATCCTCCAATGCATAAATAAACATGTTAACCAAAGAATTTGAAAAACAAACTGAAGAATACATGAAAACAGATAAAGAGGACATTGAGGTGTTGCAGTCCAAAGACAAAAACATACCCAGAGGATTAGCACCCCTAGATGACCTCTTTGATTTTAATGATGTGGCAAAGAAGCCTACTATAGAACACACTGAATCAGATGTTGAAGAATGCAACATAGGCAGCAAAGATAAGCCTAAAATGATTAAATTATCTAAGTCTTTGCCTGCACATATCAAATAGAAATACATTGATTTATTTAAAGAGTTTGTTGATGTGTTTGCCTGGAGCTATGAGGACTTAAAAGCCTATGACACAGAGATTATCCAACATAAGATCCCACTGAAAGAAAACCAAAAACCTTTTAGGCAAAAGCTGCGTAGAATCAACCCAGTACAACTGCCTCTAGTGGAAAAGGAAATTAAGAAAATGTATGAGGCAAGAATCATAGTGCCTGTGAGGTTTTCAGATTGGGTTTCTAACCTTGTAGTTGTGAGGAAAAAGACAGGAGAAATCAGACTGTGCATTGATTTTAGAAACCTTAACAAAGCCTCCTTAAAAGACAATTACCCTTTACCCAAAATGGAGCACATCCTACAAAGGGTAGTTGGCTCAAAGAGGATTTCTCTGTTAGATGGCTTTTCAGGGTATAACCAAGTTTTAGTACTCCCAGAAGATCAACTCAAGACAACTTTCACCACTCCTTGGGGCACTTTCATGTATGTGAAAATGCCTTTTGGATTAATGAATGCTGGGGCCACCTTTCAAAGGGCCATGGACATTGCATTTTCAGAGGAAATAGGGCACTTAATTGTAATTTACCTTCATGACATAACAATTTATTCCAAATCTGATGAAGAGCACCTTAAACATCTAAGAAAGGTCTTTGAAAAGTGCAGAAGGTTTGGGCTATATCTTTAAATCCAACAAAGACAGTGTTTGGCCTACAAGAAGGTAAACTTCTTGGCCATATTATATCAGAAAAGGGGATCAAAATAGATCCAAAAAGAGTTGAGGGAATACTATAGATTAGCCACCCAAGGAACATAAAAGAATTGCAGTCCTTCATTGGGAAGATTAACTTCTTAAGGAAGTTTATTCCCAACTTAGCAGAGCTCCTTAGAAACATGACTAATATGCTCAAGAAAGAAGTAGGAGTTAAGTGGACTGTAGAAGCCAAAAATTCCTTTGAATTAGTAAAACATGCACTCACCCGAGCACCAGTGCTAATCAGCCCAGATTTCACGAAAGATTTCCTCATTTTCTCCTTTGCATCAGAGCATACTGTGGCTGCTGTCCTATTGCAGAAAAATCCAAAGGGACAAGAGTAGCCAATAGCATTTTTTAGCAAGGCACTAAGAGATGCATCCTTGAAATACAATATCATGGAAAAACAGACCTATGCCTTGGTAAAGGCCTTAAAAGGCTTAAGGGTGTATATTCTGCATTCTCACATCATTGCTTATGTGCCTAACATAGTGGTAAAAGATATCTTGTCACAAGATCCAGATGGACAAAGAGGTAAGTGGATTGCAGTAATACTAGAATATGATTTGGAAATCAAACCCACAAAACTCAGTAAAGGTCAGGGCTTGGCTCAATTGATGGCTGAATCTAACCTACAAGCCCTTGACATTAACATGGTAGATGCCTTGGATGATCATGAAGGATTGCCTGCTCCCACTGTTGAAGAGCAGTTCCAAAACTCACCTTTGTATGCTGACATTTTGTATGTGCTTACAAAACTTAATGCTCCTCCTGATTTATCAAAGACTAAGGTGAGGTTTTTAAAGTTGAAAGCTAGGAATTATTGCATTTTAAATGAATGTTTATATTGGAAAAATGCTAATGGTTTATTGCTTAAATGTTTGCCTAAAGTTGATGCAGAGAGGATCAAGCATGAATTCCATGAAAGAGAGTGTGGAGGTCATCTCTACTGGAAAACCACAGCCAATAAGATCCTTAGAGCTGGCTATTACTGGCCCACCCTCTTCCAAGATGTCCATAAAATGATAGTTGCCTGTCACAACTTACAAGTGCCAAATTTTTGAGGGCAAAAGAAAACTCCTTCTTTTACCATTACAACCTATCACTGTTGAAGCTCTTTTTCAACAGTGGGGCCTAGATTTCATAGGGGAAATCCATCCTGCTTCATCTGCCCAACACAAATGGATTCTCACAGCCACTGACTACTTCACAAAATGGATAGAGGCCATCCCTTCTAGGAATGCCACAGATTTTGTCATTATAAAATTCCTTGAAGACCATATCCTATCTAGATTTGGCTGCGCTAGGAAGATTATTATTGATAATGCTGCCGCTTTTGGTTCTAAAAAGATGATTGTTTTTTGTCACAGGTATTAGATTGCTTTTGGTCATTCTACTGCTTATTACCCTCAGGGTAATGGGCTAGCAGAATCATCAAATAAAAGTTTGGTGACCATCATCAAGAAGTTGCTTGAAGAAAATAAAAGGTCATGGCATAACAAGTTGGTGCATGCTTTGTGGGCAGACAGATTGACCACAAAGAAATCCATTGGAATGTCCCCTTACAAGCTTGTTTATGGAGCAGATGCAGTGTTTCCTACCAGCCTAGGTGTACCAGTGATAAAATTAGTCCAAGAAATACAGTTAGAAGAGGACAGCATGGTAAGGAGGATCAATCAGACAATACATCTCCAGCAGACAAGGGAAGAGGTCTACAACAGAGCTCAAAAAGTGCAAGAGAACAAAAAAAAGTTGTTTGACAAAAGAACAAAAGCTTGTGACTTCAACATTAGAGACAAGGTACTCAAGTGGGACTCTAGAAGAGAGGATAAGGGTAAGCATGGCAAATTTGATAGTTTGTGGCAAGGCCCTTACATTATTCAGTCCACCATTGGTCCAAATGCATTCTTCCTGCAAGAGTTGGATGGTACAGATTTGTTTGGGGGTCCTGTCAATGGCAGGATGCTCAAACATTATTACTACTTAGTGCTAAAATTCAGAATTTAAAGTTTCACTTCCATTGTAAATACCATTGCTTTATTCAGTTTCATAAAAAGAAAAAATAAAAAAGAGATGAAAGAAAAGGTTCAGACAAGCTCAAAACTTGAACCTTTGAAGTTCCAAAGAATGGCTCAAATCAGTTCAAAATCTGAGCCAAAGAAAGTTAAAAGCTGGTTCTAATATGCTCAAAACCTGAACCAGCAAAGAAAGAAGAAGAATCAGCTCTAACAAACTCAAAACCAGAGTTGAAACAAAGAAGAAAAGTGACTCTAACAAGCTCAAAATCTGAGTCACAAGAGAAAGAAGGATGTTCTAAAGTGTCACAATTTCCAGCCTTCACAATTTTGGTTTCAATTTCCTGCAAAGTTCAGTTCATGTGCAACTGTCTTTATGCCATGAACCCACAGCAAACCAGACAGTCTAATCCTGGTTTGACTATTTTTAAATTTCTGTTTTAGAATGTAGAGAAAGAAATTTGCTAGACAGTTTAATCCTAGCAGATATTAGTGTAGGTAGAGAAGCTATGAGGCCAACTATCTAATCTGGTCTCATGGAGGAATAAGGGTAGAATTAGATTAGTGTTTTCTGCTTAAAAATAAAAATAAAAAATGAAATGATGAAGAAGGTCTGCAAGTCTAAACGCACCTTCAAGAAAAAATGTTAGGACAGTAGGATGGGTAGGTAGATTGTTTGTGAGAATATTGCTGCTGATATGATATTTCCATGATTTGTAATAGCTGATCAAAGAAGAAAGGGATGGTCGAAGATCAGGCATCTAGCCTACTTCCAAAGAATTAAATCTGCAGTTCTTGACATCTTCAAGAAGATGCCATCCCCATGTGGAACCACTGTTAGCCACTTATAAATTTTTGGCATAGCAAACAGGTGGCTAAATGGTTTCTAAGTCTTCAAGAGGAACATTTTCCTTGAAAACCTGCCATTCTTGAAGCCTTCATGTGTTTTGTACTCTGAAGCAATCTTCAATGCTGTTTTCATCAAAAGCCTCACTGTTTGTAAAAGAAAAAGCTTCAAAAAGGCCTCCATTTGCCATTTTCATCTCCTCACAAAACCTCCATTTTTCATCACTTTTTCTCCCTTTCAAATCCCACAAAATCCCCTCACTAACCCTCCATTTCATCTTAAAATCCTTTTTAAGCCTCATGTTACCCTCTGTCAGGTCTAAAAATGCCTTTTCCCCCCCTACCGAAACTCTTCTTATAGCCTTGAAAAGCATTGAATTTGGCCTAAAATACTCTTTTTTACAATATATCAAGCTTTAGCCTCTGAGGGCTTATATTTCGCAGCCCTAGCCTCATACAACCTCAGTCCTACGACCGAGCGCTTAAAAAATGCTAATCTCCGCTGAAAACTCCGAAAATCCCTTAAAAAGGCTTATAAAACATTTTTCCGCTCTATTGGAAAGTTAAGCCCCTGAGGGCTTATGTGGCTTAGCCCCGTTCTGTGTGACCTGAAGTTCCAATGTTTGAGCGCTTAAAGCCTTTATAAAACATTCTTTGAGCCTTTTTTCCTTTGATTTTATCATCCCCCGACGCGTTGGTTTAAATCAATGAGAACCGTCGATCTCCACATATCGATGGTTATCGAGCGCCTTCATTGCACTCCCCTCATTCCTTTGCCAAAACGCTGCGCCCCATCAACAAATCTTAACTGTCCATTCACTTGATTTGACGACTCACAAGAAACCCGATCATCGCATCTGCCCTTGCACCTTCCCATATCGCGCTCGCACCTTCGTCGTCAGATCTAGCCGCCCATCATCCAACGGCTAGGAGGCATATCGCGCGATTTCTATGTCCGGACGTTAACATTCAAAAGCTGCCCGATATAGGCGGTTTTGTATCGCCACATGGCGCGCGGTGAGTGGAATCGTGCAACTTTGGTTAAAACCATTTCCCACTCCAGACCCAGCGCGAATACCACTAGTTGTTTTTTTCCTTACCACCCTCTTCCGCCGTGTATTTTATCATTTAATCTTAACCGTAGATCTTTCCGATCTAACGGTTCGGACTTATTCTCGCGCCATGTCACTTATTCTCCTGACCAATCTCATCCATTGATCTCCACCGTCTGTATTCTTCATCCGACGACCACAATACAATCTCACCCTCCGTCCATCATTCCTTCGTCCATCCACCAAATGATTTCATCAATGATTCTCGACCGTCGATTGCCGTGGTTAGATCTGATCTGATGGCCCAAAATCATCCTCACCATAGAACTTCATCGGGCCTGTTTTTTGCCATTTTTCACAATTTCCACCATTCCACCATGATTTCTCTGCCTTTCTTCATTGCATCCACAATTCCCTTCATCGCACCACCATTCCTTTGGTCCTCCACAGCATATTCCCCTCCACTCCCACGGATTTTTTAACGTGTTTATTGTCTTTTTGCAGGGTTACAGGCAGCGAAAATCACTCTCTGTCTCACAAACACAGACAGTGTTTTTCAGAGTGCAGAACTCCTTTCTTAGAGCTGAAGATGGCAGGGAAGAAACCTGAGAAGGTTTTAAACGGGTGTTTCATTAAAAAGATCAGTGTTAAAACCCCAATCTAAACCCTCCTGCACCATTGAACCTGTATATGCACCGAAACAGTCTAAGGAAGCGGCAAAGTGTATCAGTGATAGTCTAAAGGGATTAAACGTACATTATTGAAGATTAATGATGTAATTCAATGATTAAAGGATGAAAATACAGTTGAAGACCAGAAGACAGAAATTAAGCCTAATTAGGCCTAAAGCACAGACCTAAAAGTGAATTAAAAGTGTTTTAGGAAAAGACAAAGACATTTGTTAGTCCGAGAAAGCCTCCACCGCCACAGCAGAGGCCAATTGAACCCTCTCCAGCACCAAAAGCCAACCCTCTCCAGCCACCAAAAGACACCTGCAGCCTCACAGAAATCAGAAGGCCTAGTTATTGCAAGAATAGAAGATATTGGCTTAAAGACAGCTGAACAATTAATACAAATCAAAAAATCTTTTTTCTAATTGTCAGCAAAGTTATTTTAAAAGATAAAAAACAGCCCTGAAGTCAATCTTTTCGTCCATTAAGCCTCGAAAAGCAGAAACAGAGTTATGAAGTAGAGTTATAGGTAGCATGCATTCCTGCCTTATGCCTTGCATGGTTTTCAAGGCCAGGAATTGCATTGATTACGAAGTTAATGATACTTGACCCCTAGAAACTCTCCCACTTCCTGATTTTCTTATAGATTCTCCTTGAGGACCACATTGTAATGGTTGGTCTCTAGATATCTGTTGCATGTAATAGTTCTCTGAAGTTGCTGAAGCACTGTTTGTAATTGAAGATACATAAGCTGAAATGAGGAGTTTGAAGTTGTAGAGACCCATCGAGCTTGATGATTGTAATTGGTTTGAACATCAAATACAAGCTGATTTATGGGATCCTGGTCTATGTCAATGGTGATGTGTTTTCTTACTGTTAATTGTTATTTTACTTTGTGTTTTCATTCTGTCCACTTTCTCTGATAAAGAACAACAAATATAGAGCTAGGATTTACTCTTAACAATACCCTACTCTCACTGATAAGCTTTATTTCTATGTTTTCCTCCTTTGAAGTTTCCCTTAGGAGTACATTGAAAGCAGGTTAGTTTCAAAGCACTTGCCTGATCTTAGATTGCTCTTTATGCCTAATAATCCGTGTTTTCCCATAGAATATGCTGAAAGCAGGATAGGTTCAAAGTCCTTACTTGATCTTAAGCTATTCTAAGTGTTTTTAAATGTTTTCTGTTGAAAGTACATCAATGCAGGCTAGTTTCAAAGTACTTACGTGATCTTAGATTACTTTTATGTTGTTTTCTTAAGTGTATGCCAAAGCAAGATAGTTTCAAAGTACTTACTTGATCTCAGGCTGCTCTTAGTTCTTCTTTTGTTTTGTTCTCCATTTCCTATTTGTTTCATTCCATAAAATCAACTTTAAGAGATCCTTTGACATAGATGACTTGCCCCATGGATCATTCTTGAACCTTGCTGTACAATTAAATCCTCTTATGACTCCATAGCCCAATGGATTGAAGCTACTTTTTGCCTATTTTTTCAGCTGAATCATCCCTTCACTTGCATACACCATCACTCTTCATTCAAACTGCCTTCACCTTCATCACGTCCTTGCCCAACCAAAAACAAACAAACAAAACCCATGCTCTTCATAACTAGCCTAATATCATATTTCTTGCTTTAAAGATCACATATTTAGACACACTTACTGAGAGATCCCTCTCTGGATTCAAGAGGGCTAGATCCTAGAATCCTAAAGTGGTTCATATGTTGGCTTTGTAGTTTGTATTTGCCAAACTTGCAAATTACAGAGACCCTAACACATGGAAGGCAAATTAGCTTAACAAATAAACTCAAATTCAGATCTGCTGAGCGACTGTTCTCCTCCTGCTCTTGTCACCTTTGCTAGGCATTGTTCTGCACCGACAAAACCTGTGCCACACCAACAACTTCTGAAGATTAGAAGCTCCGCTTCCAAACTTTGGCAAATCTGCACAACAACCTTGTAAAGTTTTGTAGATGTTCTATGCTAGTAGCAATTTCACTTTTATTTCAGCAATCATACAAGTAGTTAAGCAAAATGCAGATAGAACATATAAGAAGATCTTACAGAAGACAAATCAGAAACAGGAAAAATGTGTATGTTCGTTTCGGCGGTCAACAGGATGCTTCAACTAGCAAAGTCTCCTTTGGTCAGCCAGCCCAGCATGTGTCACAACAACCCTTCAATCTGTAGATGAGTCAACCCAAGTCAACTCTGCAAAAGTCAACGCAGGGGCAGCAAGCTAAAAGTCAACGCAGCAGCAAAACGGTCAACCCTTTGACCTCGATTTTTGTGCCAGGTAGTACGGCCTTCATAAATCGAACCTTCCACCAAATTTCAGCTTGTTTGGACCAAGCGTTGACCAAAGTCAACGCTGGTCAAAGTTCCTGCGAAACCCTAGCAGCAGCAAATCCGTACTTCAGCTTGACCGTACAGTTTGTCCTCTTCGTCCTTCACACGTGTGGATTAAATTCGTCCTTCTTGGTAGCTCGTATTCCTAGATGAGAGAGGAAGATGTGAGTTGTGATGATGATAAAAATCTCTCCAACTTTTCCTGTATATATATCCATCATGAGGGTGTGTGACACATCTGTTGGGCATCCGAGCCTACATTACAAAACTGGCCGACCTTGCACATATAATTTATTAAAATAATAAATTCAAAATATAAGTTCTGCTCATCGGATTAAGACATATTTTATATGGATTTTACACCTCTCAGAAAGAGGAATCCAACAAAAATATTAGCCTCTTAATCTGAACATCTTAATATGGAGTTTGGACCTAGTTGTCCAAATTATATACTCCTCTCCAACTAGGAGAACCATCTGTTAGTGAAATCAACATCGTCGTCATCATGGCTTGCTTTCTTCTTTGTTTCGGAAACGATGGTCGATCACAAAACATCATTCTTGAAAGGCGGCATAGTGGGTCAGAATACGGAACGTAAATCTTGATCCGGATCAGAAGTGGTTGGAGGCAAATGCCATCTAGATAGAGTGGCAATCTCGAGTACGTCCATGGTTCTTTGCTAATAATCCTGCTTACTTTCCACCTCATTGGCCAAATGAGAGGTACTTCCCATGAGCCCTGAACTCAATTGGTAGGATGCATACGGGGCACAAAAAATGAGAGGTGAACCAACTCAAAATCACAACGGTGGGGTCCAAGCATACCAACAAGGTTTGGCAAGCCTAGCCTTGTGGTTGCTCATAGCTCCGAGAAGCTGTCCCCAGAGCTCCCAGAGCTCATTGTCCAACGGCACCCACATCATAGGGTCGTTCCACGATACCAAGATTCTCACGGAAGGTTAGGAACTTGACCTTCCCCAGGGGCTTAGTGAGAATATCCGTGACTTGCTCATTAGTTCCTATGTGATCGAGCCTTACGGCGCCTCGTCGCTGCCGCCTCCCGAGTACGAAGTGGTACACAGTGTCGGCTATGCTTGGGTCGTTGGCTGAACACGAGTTCTCGATCATGATCCTCTGCGGTTATCCCAGAAGTCCTCAAGTGGTATCCGCCGCCTTGGCCAGGCGCACTAAAAACAGCAGCCCATGCAACGAACCCTTTTAAACGACGATAGCGGTAAGCCTCGCGGTGTCAAAGCACCGACTCACCAGCACGCTCATCCGCGGACGAGCGAGCAAGATTCGACATCCGGATATTGCTCTTCGTCCACCCTGTGACCCAATCGGCATCGGTATATCACAGTATCACGCATCGCGGTGTATCTTTAGGCGTGTAGTTTATACGTACACGAAATGTCTCAAGGAATTCTTGGCACCAACCCAGTGAAAATGATGAGGCTCAACCATCTGTTGACTCAAAGTGTTCACTGCAAAACATGTGTCCGGACGTGTGTTCACTAAGAACATCAAAGCTCCTATGAGTTGACGATACTCAGTAGGATTGGCCAAGATAGGCCCAGCAGCGCTGCCACTCAACTTCTTAAAGTTGAGTTCCATTGGTGTCGACACGGACTTACAGTCCACCATCCCAAATCTTTCCAGAAGCTTCACAATATATTTTCCTTGAGAAAGAAAAATCTCTCCAGGTCTCTGCCAGACCTCCAGGCCTAGGAAATAGTGCATCAGTCCTAGGTCTTTCATCTCGAACTCAGCAGCAAGCTCCCTCTTACATTGATGAATGAGAGGGTCATCACCAGTCAGGAAGAGGTCATCCACATACAGCACTAGAATGAGAGGCTTCTCTTTCACAACCTTGAAGTATAGGTTCGGATCAGCATTGCTTCGAGTGAAGCCCAGCTTCATCAAGTAACGATCCATCCTCTCGTACCAAGCTCTGGGTGCTTGCTTTAACCCATAGAGGGCTTTCTTCAACCTGCAGACATAAGTGTCTCGATCTTGAACTTCAAATCCCAGAGGTTGTTCTACATACACCTCTTCCTTTATTGCACCATGAAGAAAAGCGGTCTTGACATCCATCTGATGAAGACTCCATCCTTGCGTAGCAGCAAGGGCTATGATTGATCGAATGGTGGTATATCGTGCCACAGGTGCAAATATGTCATCATAGTCAATTCCTTCCTTTTGAGAGAAGCCACGAGCAACAAACCTTGCCTTAAACTTTTCAGCACTCCCATCAGATCCATGTTTGATCTTGTAGAGCCATTTTGCGGTGACAACAGATTTGTCCTTCGGTCTCGGGACCACATCCCAGACATCATTCTTCATAATGGACTCATATTCTTCGTGCATAACATCCTTCCAAACTTGATGCTTTACGGCTTCCTCAAAAGATCCAGGTTCAGATTGTACAATAGTACTCATGGCAGCTAGATACCCTTGGTATCTACACGGCTTCTTGCTTTCTCGGAATGTCCCCCTTTGGGGCAGCATGACCCTCAGCATCTTCGAGGGTGTCCCTGAGCCATGATGGTCTCTTTCCTAGAGAAGGGGAAGGATCAATAGGGTCCATTGGCCCTTCAACATCAGGCATAGTCTCATCCTGGGGTTCTTCCAGATTTCCAGGTCTTTCTTCATGATTTTCTTCGGATCTAGGAAGATCTACTACTTTCTTCAGGGAAGCATCTTCGTCAAAAGTGACATCATGGCTTATCTCTACTTCCCTTTGACCAGGTACATAGACTCTATATGCCTTAGAAGTCTCACTGTAGCCCACAGACATTCCTTTCTTCCCAGTAGCATCCAGCTTACTTCTCTTTTCTTTCGGCACATGAAAATAGACAGGACATCCAAAAATTCTAAAATGTGAGACATCAGGTTTCTTACCAGAGAAAACCTCTTCGGGAGTTTTGGAGTCCAAAGCGGAATGAGGGCATCGGTTTTGAATGTACACAACAGTATTTGCGGCTTCTCCCCACAGAAACTTTGGTAGACCCTGGTCACATAGCATGGCACGGGCAGCTTCCACTATAGTTCTATTCTTGCGTTCAGCAACACCATTCTGCTCAGGAGTATATGCAGTGGTAGTCTCCCTCTTAATGCCAGCTTCTCTGCAAAAGTCTTTGAACTCATTTGACTCATATTCAGTGCCATTGTCAGTCCTCAAAATCTTGATCTTCTTTCCGGTCATATTTTCCAACAAGGCTTTGAATGTACGGAACCACATGAAAGCCTCATCCTTCTTCTTCAAGAAATATATCCAGGTTTTGCGAGAGAAGTCATCAGTAAATGTCATATAGTAAGAACATCCCCCCAGGGATGTTACAGGCAACATACCAGAAAGATCAGAATGAACCGGTTGCAATATCTCAGATGTCTTTGTACTTCGAAGAAGGTCCTTGTATGTTTTCTTGTTGTGACCCTTACATACCAGCAAATTGTTTAAAATCGAGCATCTAATAGAACCTTCTTTGTGAGAGGGCTTTGTAATTAAGGTATGCGAATCTCGGTGCCATAATTTCGGTTTGTCGGATAGTATCTCGTCAAACAACGGACTCCTCAACTGGTAAGTGTGCCAACTCTAAGAGCTTCATAGGAATAGCTTCCACTTGGGCACTCTTCTTCCACCATAAAACACTGCCCATCGGAAGAAAGTTACATTGATTCCTTTGTCTTCCTGTGGCAGATCCAGGACTGAGGTTGTGCTTCAATTTGAGTACATAAGTACATCTTGCAAACGAGAGGACTTGACAGCAGGACAAGTGGAGGGTCACAGTCCCGGTCCCTTTCACAGGATAAGTGGCATTATCCCCAAGGATAATTTCTAGATTAGTCTCCCTTTCAACCATGTCAGAAAGTGCTTCCTTGAATCCGGTGATGTGTCTTGAGGCACCACTATCAATTAGCCAGACATCCATAGTGTCGGGCGGAGATGCAGCTGAGAGAGCAGATCCAGAATATACTCATTTCTTTTATCAACAACATGAGACTCCTCATACCTGGTATTTCTGGACCTCTTAGAAGGTTGATGGTTTCCTCCAAAGTGTGCCTTCCTCTTTCCTTTGGATTTGTCATTTCTTCGATTCCCATTTCTTCGGTTGTTGTTGTTATTGTCACTATCGGGAGAATCCTTCTTGAAGGGGCATTCTCTAGCATAGTGTCCAGTCCTATGGCAGGTGAAACATTTACCCTTCTTCTCTTGGGTCTTTGTCCTTCTTTTGTCCTTAGAACCACCAAAGTTCTTCTTTCGGGAATGAGCACCATAGGCAGCATTTCTTTCATTATCAAATTCCTTCATCCTTGTTTCTTCTTGCATACATCTAGACAGAAGCTCATCAAAGTTAGGAATGGTATTGTTGTTGAGAATAGTAGTTGTGAATACTTGCCATTCATATGGAAGTCCTCCAAGTGCGGTGAGAACCATCTCACGATCAGCTATTATCTCCCCAATAGCTAGCAGATTGTTCCTGGTTTCGGTCAACTTCAGAAAGAAAGTTTGAGCAGACTCATCTCGGCCCTTCTTCATATTCTTCAACTTGTTCTTGAGGAATAGCACTTGGTTCACATTGTTTACTTGAAACATAAGTATCAATTTGTCATACATCTCCTTGGATGTGCCTAGTTCAGATATGTAGGCAACCAGACTCTTGTTTATGGATTCCCTGATCAGCAGCTTTGCTTTGATTTCTCCCTTCTTATACTTGTTTCTAACAGTAGCAGAGGCATTGGATGGAGGTTCTTGAATCCTCCCTGTCACATGATCCAGGAGATCATGATCTTCTAATTTAAGATCTAATATCATCTTCCAGGGATGGAAGTCATCACTTCCAGTCAGCTTGTCATTCTCCTTGAATTCAAGACTAGTGGAACCCATTTCCTTCGATGATGATTGCTATAGATTGAGTTTGTCTTCACCTCAGCTCCGATACCATGTAAAGTTTTGTAGATGTTCTATGCTAGAAGCAATTTCACTTTTATTTCAGCAATCATACAAGTAGGTAAGCAAAATGCAGATAGAACATATAAGTAGATCTTACAGAAGACAAATCAGAAACAGGAAAAATGTGTGTATTCGTTTCGGCGGTCAACGGGATGCTTCAACCAGCAAAGTCTCCTTTGGTCAGCCAGCCCAGCATGTGTCACAACAACCCTCCAATCAGTAGATGAGTCAACCCAAGTCAACTCTGCAAAAGTCAACGCTGTCCTGAAAAGTCAACGCAGGGGCAGCAAGCTAAAAGTCAATGCAGCAGCAAAATGGTCAACCCTTTGACCTCGATTTTTGTGCCAGGTAGTACGGCCTTCATAAATCGAACCTTCCACAAGTTTTCAGCTTGTTTGGACCAAGCGTTGACCAAAGTCAACGCTGGTCAAAGTTTCTGCGAAACCCTAGCAGCAGCAAATCCGTACTTCAGCTCAGCCGTACAGTTTGTCCTCTTCGTCCTTCACACGTGTGGCTGAAACTTGTCCTTCTTGGTAGCTCGTACTCTAAGATGAGAGAGGAATATGTGAGTTGTGATGATGATGATAATCTCTCCAACTTTTCCTCTGCATGAGCAGATTGGCTCGGGCCGCAACCTCTCGTGCGTGAAAGGACTATGCACCCAAGCCAGTCTTGCGTCACTCCCGGGGAAGGCTTTGCGCCGCCTACGTCACCCTCTCGTGTGGCCTCTCGCGCGCCTGGTTGGCGATGCGTCCCCTTCGTGGTGCCGCGCCGGCCTTTTCCTCGGGATCCGTCGTCGGCACCGCCCCCACCGCAACAATATTCTTTAGCCGCTCTGCTGGTGGATCAACTTGATCTGCAATGCTCTGATACCATGTGAAAGTTTCAAAACAGAAACCCTACTCCAATATCTAGATCTATTTCGCCTACTTGTTTAATTAACATTAACAAGTTTTTTTACTGAAGTATTCAAAAAAACATTAGACACTAACTGCAGCCTACACATCTACACATAATTTACTGAACAATACACACATGTGACAAGATTACACACGATTTTTCGGACAAATGTCCTCGGAAAAACCCAATGCGGGAAAACCGATGCAACAACTCTAGAGGGTTTTATTATTATGTAGAATTTGAATACAACATTCTAGGCACCAGAAATGGTTGGCCCTACAGAGAAATTACATGGCAATTAGTACCTTTCACTCAGAGACAGAAAATATGGCTGTGTCACACCCTCAAACGGGATTTACGGATCCCGAGCCCTTTCTGGACCACTAGAACCCTCAGCGCTGCCTCTGCAGCCTCTGCGTTAGCCCTCACTGGCTAGCATCCCCACTGCGTCACCTTGATTGGTGCTGCGCTGCCTGGCTGGGCCTGTGTCACCCCGACCGGTGTTGCACTGCAGCACTAGCTGGGTTTGCGTAACCCTGGTTGGGCTTACGCAACCTCTGCGCAGTCCTCTACGTGGTGCTGGCTGAACTACGTCCTCTTGGCTGGCTCTGCGCTGACTAGTACTTACTGCCTCTCTGCTGTTGTATTCTCGGACTCCGATTAGATCATCCCTTGCCGATCTCTGCCCCTCACTGCACTGCAAACTCGCTTCGAATTTCTCAACAAACCCCGCCCCATAAATTCGACTTAGCTTCAGTGCTTTGCCTGTGTGTGTGTGTCTCCACTTGACCCCAAGCCTTTCCTTTATACTGTTCTCGTTGGAAAACCAACGACCGTGATCTAATCTCTAATTGACGGCTCAGATTAAAAGACTGCTTGATCCACGTCACTTAGAACATTTCATCACATGTGTTTAATTAATTCACTTTAATTTTTCTAATTCCCTAAGTTAGACCTAGGGTCCTCATTAAAAAAATTAATCATTAGAATAACTTCAACACCAGATGAAATTTCTCCAAACGCTTTCTGAGTTTTGGAGGTCTCGTGTGTCTTAGCCCCTCCACAAAGTTTCGGAGCTAGAGCACACCCGATGCTACCCCAAAATCTCAACACCCCCTGCATCATTAAGGAACCCATGATTGTCCCAACCCTTGGTGGGCGATGAACTGCCGAACCTTAAGGGGGTATTTACTCCTTTATCATACACATCATGCTCTCATTCCCTGGAGCTCCGAGCAGTTAAAAGAAAGAAAAATCAATAAAAGTCAAAAGGCATATGAAGAAGGGTGGAAAAACAATGGCTGAGGTAACTCATGTACCATGGTTGCTCCCTCCTACATCTATACACCCATGTGTGGGCTTCCCTCATCATAGCTACCCTTGTACCATGGCATGTGGCTTGGAGCTTTCCCTATTACCCCATTCCGTTCCACCATTATTTCCAATGACACCTGCGATTTGACAGATGCACAATGAATTTGTTGCTCCCTTAGAGGTTCAAACCACCTAACAGTGTCCTTTGTTAACCCCCCTCTTGACCTTGGGAACACTTGTACATTCTAAAGCCCATTTGGAAGGGCATGCCACTATGAAGTGTCCACTTTTTCCCCTGATTTAAGCTCATTTTCTCTATTGCACTAATGAATTGTTGTACTAGAAGGCGAGGAGACACATTGGATATTATACAGAATTGCATTTGGGTCTTCATCTTTCGGCTTGGCCTACCTATATGGGATCCAAGCCCTCTAGAGGGTCATGATGGCATTTGTAGGGTGAGTGTTGAGAGCCATGGGCCTCCTCCACAACAAAGCATTGATTGCCACGCCATGGGATTCTTCAACAAAACCTATCTCTTGTTTGTGCCCCAGTCATACAGAGATGATGATGCACTTTGACCACGTTGCCAAGCTGGCCACATACTTGCACCATCCACTTGGCAGTTGACCTAGAGCCCAAATAGGATTTTGTCTCACCTAGGGAGACATGGGAGAGTTTGCGTCATCGTTCTAGCCCTTATTGATGGAGCATTGACATGTTTGATCCTTTTGGAGATCCATGAGACCATTCTTTGTGCCCCACAACCGCTTGGGGGCACCGCAAATGTTTTGCTTGGAAACCAAGGGGCCAACCCTTTGGTCATCATTATGAGAGCCCTCCTCTTCATCTTGGCACATGGAGGACTTGTCTAGGCCTTCCAACAACCCTTTGCACCATTATTCTATCATTTTGGTCTCATTAGGAAGGCTTGTTGAGTACTTTTGAGCTATTTGGTGGGCTTGTCACCAATTATATTACTATTTTGCACATTAAAGTTGTTTTTAGGGGCTTATTAGGCTAATTAGACTAAATCGAATCCCTGAAGGCTCATATAAATAGAATATGAGCCTCATTTGTAAATCATCATCATTTGGATTGAGATTTTATCTTGTAATAGAATTCAGACTTGCAATTGATGGACGGAATTGGACGTTATTGATGCATTTTGATGGCTGGATTTTTGCTATTCTTGTCTTGAAGCTTCTAATTGCAATTATGATGGATGGATATGCTCGCATTTCTTTGTAATTGTACTTTGATGCTATATCTTTGTAATATTGCATGTATAATGTATGGAATGTCTTATCATGATCTTGTTTATGCCCTAGTTTAATGTGAATGGGTGAAAGCACTCGATTATTGAAGCATTGCATGCACTACTCATCAAGAAATGTGAGTGAATGTTCCTAGAGGCTTGGGGTATCTTGCAAACGTTGAAACTCCTTCATCCCTTGCCTAACAAATTGTAAATTCCTTTGTTGCTGAGTAGTTGCCTCATTAGGGCTAGCGAAAAGCTGCATAGGACTCCTTGATAGAGCGAATTTCCTTCATCAAAATAAATCTTGACTCCATTTCTCCCAATTGTCAAGGCATTGGGTCCTAATCATAGTTGACCAACCTTAAAACTATTTTTTTTCTACTTTCCATTTTTGGCTCTAACCCTAGAAGGCCAACTTGGGCCTAGTGCGAATTGCATTAGGTTGGTCGTCTTGAAGAGTAAGTCGGCATGCCATTGCGCTGGGGTATCCTCTAGGCATCCTCAAATTTTGAAGCAAATCCCGTGGCTAGATTGAGAAAAACCTCGAGCCTTAGCTTCAACATCATTTCTACCTTTAGGATTTCTTGGTTAGTGGCATTCTTGAAAAATCATTGGATTTAATCATTCTTTGATATCTATCATCCTTGCTTGACCTAGGTATCTCACTGGCCTTGAAATATCGCAAACCCTAGGCCTCGCTTGGATCCTCCTAGGTCTCTCTTGTGGTCCCAAACCTTCAAATGTTTGTTATCTCACAAAACCCTAATAGAGGTCGGTTATTCCCTTAGGAAGCCTTGATCTAGGTGTTTCTCTTGTAGTGAATATCCCTCTCTCATAGGTCTAGGCGTCCTCTTAAGCCTCTCTTGGAGAGCCCTTATCTTGCTTTTGAAGCAATCAAGCCATTATTTGAGTCTCCCCTTTGAATGGGCTTTGGAAATCACCTTATACCTTGCTATTGATCCTATTATTCTAGTGATTTCCCTCATACCGGGACTCCTCCCATTGGTGAAAGTCTGTAAAGAGCAGGGGACACTGACTGAGGTGACAGTGGGTCTTTGTCCCATGGTTGTCATTATGTCTAGTAGTTGTCCCTATGTGCCCCTCCTAGGACCCCTGCTAGATTGTGTGGCAACACGCCTCAATGGCAAAGGGCAGCCTTTCTGCATCTTTTGATTTACATCAGACCACATACAGTATAATTGCTATATTTCTTGAGCATGGCATATGAGCACAGCTTGAAAGATTGGCCAAAGCAGATGCCTTTTGAATGCTCTCCTTGATATCCTGAGTTTGAACACTAACAGATTCAATTCGCACTAACATTGGAGGCATGTAATTCAGTCAGTTTAAATTTTGTCTTTGTTTTTCTTTTTTGGGTTTTCATTCTCTCACTTTTATGAAACCTGCAAAAAAGTTCCCAGGGTTTGCTTCATGGTCATGATTAGTTGCATATTGCCATTCTGCCCAGATCCTGAGTTATTAGTTTTATCATCTCTACTTTTCTAGAAGATTGGTATTCATATATTCAGGTATGCATTATGACGTGTTCAGTACTTTTTTTCCTGGATTTCCTGTCAAGTCTCATCACATCTCTACTTTGGAGTCATCGTTTGATAATAATATACATTTTTTCATATAGAGGATCTTGTTATGTTTTATGGACTCTCAGTTATAATCATGTCTTCTCTCCATCTATATTATATCTTATGTGCATCAGATCATAATATCATCTTTGTTCTTTCCAATTACTTGGTATATTTTTCCATACATCGAGGTTTGTTTATTTTGATATCTTATTTATTGCTTATATTATTTTCCAGCAAAGGTGGTTATAGACAAGAATCAATGCTTGCATCCTGGCTTTGATGTTGAGTATTCTTGCAAAGAATTAAAGTATCATAGTTGAGGTTCTAAGGGTTACATCAACTTAATTTATCATCATTTCCTTTATATTTTATCTCACTGGGCATTTTCTGTTGGCATTCTCCTATTGATTTACTTATCTAATCATTAATGTTATCAATTTATTTTAATGTTGATAACTTTGCCATTCCAGTAAAGCTTTTTGGTCTGTAATTTTTAAATCAAGTTTTTAGTTTTCCTATTCACATGCAATTATTATATCCAGGATATGGTGTTACTATTGCAAATGGGCAGCACCATCAGCCACTATTGATTTACTTATCTAATGTTATCAATTTATTTTAATGTTGATAACTGTGCCATTCCAGTAAAGCTTTTTGGTCTGTAATTATTAAATCAAGTTTTTAGTTTTCCTATTCACATGCAATTATTATATCCAGGATATGGTGTTACTATTGCAAATGGGCAGTACCATCAGCCACATGTGGCATCAACTCTCCATTCAACTTCTCCAGAGTACCATGTGCCACGTACTCAATTGGAACTTGGTCATTCCATTGTAAGTATTATGGTTATTTCAACTTCGTTTGACTATTGATTTGCTGTATTCCTTTGAACTAGTGTTGTTTTTTGAAGGTTTTCTTTCTAAATATTGAGCCACTGTTTTTGAGGAACGGGGAGATACCTCTTATATTATACAAGGGATAATATAGTTACAGCATAGATAATCAGCTACCACAATGTAGTCTGGTCAAGTTACTTGAGGGTTATTAGTTATGAAATGCATTAGTTATGAAATACTGAAAAGTGAAGTTCTTCCTATGGCTTCATAGGCTCATGTAGCATATCCTTGCGCTGATCCTTACTTTGGAGCTATCGTCGATGCTTATGGAGATCACGTGATGGTAAATTCTCTATGACCCCGACAATTCTCGGTTTAATAATAATTATCTAAATTTGACAATTTCAAGATACATATTTCAAGTGTTTACTTTCTTGGTAGGGTATCTGTGCCAATGTTGTGTTTATCCAATTGTGACAGTCAGTCCAGACTCAGGAAATAGTTAATCTACAAGAGACTGTACAATGGCACTGGATTCTATGATATACATAATAAAGATTCTTTTTTTGCATAAAATTCATTCATACTCTAAAGTGCATTTTTTATGAGAATTTATCTAGTTTCACTAAAGGTGTACCAATAGCTGTAGCTTTGCTAATAGTTGGTAGTAGGTACGATGTTGCATTTATGTTTTCATACCCATCCAAGCATTCTTGAAGAGGGATATAACATTTTTATTCTAGAACGGGATGAATCTGTGGGTTTCGTTTTATCTTTATTATATTGTTTAAGAATTAATTCTTTTGTTCAAATAGCTTACTGTCAACTGAACAAGATTATGAACAGAGTTAATTTACTTTTCTGATCATGGAGGCATAGATTCCCAGTCCATGGCAGATGAGGACTGAGATGTTTCAGGTTATTAAAGTGTACTGACAGTGTCAAGGTGTCTCTATATCGAAATCCATATGTTCCGTCTCCTAAGATGTGTTACTGATCAATTTAGCAGGGTTGCTAAGGCCTGTGCAACCTGCTATGATTGCCATACACAGGATGAGGGTTCACTGTCACCTCGGCCCAAATCCCCATTCTTTAATCCCAACTTTCTCCGAAAAGGTTATGGGAGAATTCCCTTTGAATACTTCACTCAACCAAATGAGGATCAGTGCCTTAGATGGGGTCTATGGATGAAGTGGAGGAGTTAATTGTTTGTTGTCTTACCAGTTTATTGTGTAAAAATCTTCAACAAACACCTCTGAACCGGCAAGATAAATTGCTCAATTTCAAGAGACGTACCAATGTAAATAACTTACATGTTCTATGAGTGTTTAATTAATACACTAACCAAATGTGTGATTATTTCTGTGATTAAAGCTTTTTCGTTAGAGGGGTTCCTTTGTTAATTTGCATGCTGTCCTGTGACTGTAACTGTAAAATTTGCAGAAAACTGCAGGGACAACAGCATTTCCCCTTGAAAACAGCCATTCAATTAGTGCCTTAGCACTCTAGA
Organism: Pinus albicaulis; assembly: GCA_034641835.2. NCBI lineage: Eukaryota > Viridiplantae > Streptophyta > Pinopsida > Pinales > Pinaceae > Pinus > Pinus albicaulis. The sequence continues at coordinate 1,380,393,591 of CM076572.1, forward strand.
TCAAAGATCTAGGAGTGGGAAGGCTAAGAGTTGTTTTTGTTCACCTTTCTATGTTGTTGGCATGGATTATCTTTTGTTTTGCTTCGCTAGTTAGGTCAACAAATATTTATCTATTCAAGGAAATTGAGACATTCAGCCTATTTGCAGTTTCTGGGAATGGATTGTAGGTTAACTTGGATGCTTTTCTGTGAATGGAATTGTTTACAATTTCTAATCAGTTTGCAAGGTAGGGATGTATTTTCTGTTTGGACATTCTCTAGTGATTTTAATTTTTAATTTTGCATCTTAACAAGAAGGAGGAATTGGCTGGCCTCTGAGATCTGGGTTGTTGCATTTGGAGGCAGGTGACCACCAAGAGTGGAAAAGAAATTGAAGTGTATTATAAGAATGAAAATCAAAATCACACTATTGGAGATCAATCTGACATTATAAATTTACTTGTAACTTGTGACCTATGAGTCGTGGCTCTTAAAATTCTACTTCTCTTCACATTCATAACTGACAAATCTTTAACTTATGCACAACTTTGAATAACTTACACTTCTTTATGTAACTCAGATCTTGTGGTAACTCTTTTTTTTTAACATAACAGTTAGAAATTGTATTAAAATGCAGTGGCTGAACTGGACAGCTTAGTAGAACAAATTTTTTTTTGTGAGTAATCGCAACTTGTAGATCTTACCTCCTCACATTAAAGCTCAGGGAGCACTTTTTCCTACAGTTACTCTTTCTTATTTATTCCTGAGAACATGGATAAAATCTTCCAAATTGCTTGGACAAAGCAATGCAGAAACAAAACATAATTATTGTGTAGGATGAAAAGATCTTGCTAAAAATTGGTCAAGTTTTAAATTTATAGATTTCCAAAGCTCGCATCATTGTTAGTGATTATCACTAATGATTATGATAATGATAAGCATTTTATGCAACTACACCAAGGGTAACTTTTGCCAATCACGGTCCGAGAGATGATGGATGTTTCACTTTAGAAAGGAGCCAAAACAACCACAAGGAACATTTTAAAATAGTTGCAAACATTAATCAATGGCGTGTGAGGAAAACTGTGCTTGGACACAACACTTTGCATGAATGGTTAAATATTCTTTTCAAACACCACAACCATATACCATCCCACCCCCCTACCACCGACCTCAAACAGATTCGAATCTAGGGTTGACTGATGGCCCAATAAATAATTGATTGTGTTTCCCTTTCTCTCAATCCTGATTTGATTTTCTTCCTCTTGTAAGAGGAGGGGAGGAATGAGGGGCTTTCTTTAGCTCCAGCATAAGAATGGGATTCAGATGTTGCAGATGAGTGAGCATGCTGCACTGGGGGATTCTCTTGACCATGGGATTTGTTGATTTCTGGTAGCATTGGATGTGCTTGAAGTCTCAAATTTTACAGGGAGGCTTAGACACATGTATTCCAAAATATCCAGAAAGCGTTTTGGGAAATTCCACCCGGATGGGGTTTTATTAAAATAATTAATTATTTTTAATGGGAGCCTAAGTCTAAATTTAAGGAATTAAAATAATTAAAGTATATTAATAGAACTGGGTGTGGAACTTTTAGAAAAAGACGAAGATCAAGTCAACGTGATCTAAGCCGTTGATTATGTTTTAATCTAGGCCGTTGGTTATCCAACGAGAAGATTATAAGGACTTCGATACGCATTTGGAACACACATCGGAGTGAGTCTAGAGATCTATTTCTCAAGTGAGCAATGCAGAGCAGCCGAAGGATTGCTCGAGTTGATTCTTGCAGTGAGGGGAAGAGATATTTCCGGTTGGAAATCTTTCCTAAGTCGGGAATACATCACAAAGAAGGTAGAGAAGAGGGCGCAGAAGAGGCAGTGCAGGGCCTACGCTAGGCAGCGTAGAGCCATGCAGAGGCAGTGTTGAGCCTCTGAAGAGATCCACAATTTTGCTGAGGATCAGTCAGATCCAGTTCCGGAGAGCAGGGGTGTGAGAACAGAGGGGCAGAAGATCAATATCCAGCCAACAGAAAGACCAGCCGAAGGAGGTGACGTAGTCCCCAGCCAGAGTGATGTAGATCTACACAGAGGCAGCGTGGGACTTATCAATCTAGGGTTGGGTTAGTCCTGGATCTCTTGTGTTAGTGTGAGGTCAATTCCTCACTAAATCTTTGTCAGCTATTTTCTCTATATGGATGGCCAGTAAGGCATCCTAGATTTTATTCAGAACTACTGCTGAATAATACAAACCCTCAGCTGCTGCACCGGTTTTCCCGCATTGGGTTTTTCTGGGGACTTAGTCTAAAAATAACGGTGTAATGTGTGTTTAATTTTCTTCTTGCTTAGATCTTGTTCCACATTTATTTTCCGCAGTTTATTTAGTGAAGGTTGCAGTGTATTTGCTTCAGTATTTACTTGTAGAACACAATAAATAACTTGTATAATTTATCAAGTAGGTGAAGTAATAACAATTTGTTGCAATAGTATTCCAGGAGTAGGAATTTTCACATGGTATCAGAGCAGTGCAGGTGAAGGAAGAGAGCAGATTAGGAGAACTCTGTTGATTTTATAGCATTGGGAAGTGTTCCAGGTCTCAAATTTTGAGGAGAGGCCTGAACAACAGTATTCCAGAGAACCCAGAAATCGTTTGTGGAAATTCCACTCGAATTTTGCTTTATTAAAATAATTAATTATTTTAAAGTGATCCCTAAGTCTAAACTTAGGAAAATTAAAGAATTAAAGGGTGTTAATAAAACAAAGTGTGAACCTTCTAGAAAACGAAGATCAAGTTATCTTTTAATCTGAGCCATTGATTAAGGACATAATCTGGGTTGTTGATTCATCAGCGAGAAGACTATAAGAGAACGTTTGAGGGTCATTTGGAAAGCAAGTCGGGAACATTCTCAGTACCCAAAGGAAATCGATTTTGAAGTAAGAGAATTCGATTTCAGAGGGAGAGATTGTAGAGGCTGGGTTGCAAAGACAGAAGGAGGCAGAGGTCAATAGAGACGAAGAGAAGGAAGACAGAAGACACAGAGGAGGAAGTGCTGGGCAGCAGCACTGGCCCTCCATGCAGAGTGACGCAGTCTAGCGCAGTGACTGCGTAGAGGGGCCATGCAGAGTGACGCAGAGGGAAGGGAAGTACCTCCTGGGTGTCGGGAATTCTTCCGAAGTGTTCGGAAAATTCATCGCAGGTGTATGCCAATTATCTGTTCGTCATATATTCTGTAAAAGATCTTTTACTGTTGAAGATTAATAAACACCCTCATCTGCTGTACCGATTTTCCCACATTGGGTTTTTCCGGAGACAATTGTCCATAAATAACTGTGCTCATTTGGTTGTTTCTATTGTGTTATACTTGTTCTATTTGTTCTTTTGCTTTAAGATTAAAGTGAATGTTGTACCTGTATTTATTTCAAAATTTATTGAAGCATCTGTAAATAACTTATTTTAAATAAGTAAGCGAAATAAATCAATCACTGCAGTAGTATTTTCAGATTGAAAATTTCACATGGTATCAGAGCTAAAGGAAAAAGACAAAAGAGGAGGTTTTGAAATGGAACTGAGATCCGACATAGTTGCAGTAGCAGCTCAGAAGGGTTCATGCAGCCCTCCAGAACACATGGAGAAACAGAGGGATCATGACTGTCAATTCGAGCATCCAGACCAGAAGAGGATTTCACGTGTGTGTCAAGCACGACCTCTCTAGGAGTTTGGTATATTGACAATGGAGCATCTACTCACATGACAGGAGTTCGAGAATGTTTTTCGAGCTACCAGGAAGAGCATATGAGCTTTTAGATCACGATGGGAAACAAGGACATGTGTACCCCTGTTAGTAGAGGAACCATAATATTTCAGACTGAAGTTGGCAACAAGCTTCGGGCCACAAATGTATTGCATGTACCAGGATTGGGGATGAACTTACTCTCCATGTCTCAACTCCAGAACAAGGGTTATGATGTATACTTTATTGGAAATAAAGTTTATGTCAAACATCCTAGCTGGAAAAGGAAGGCACAAATTGGAGTAAGGAGCCATAAGCTGTATAAGCTTCAGCTTGAGTCTCCAATGGTACTAATCGACAGTACAAATGAGAGAGACCTAAATGAATTACGACACCAAAGAATGGGGCATTTACATCATGGAGGCTTGAAGATCCTCAAGAAGACTGTCATGGGAGCTCCAAAACTCAGCACAAGGAAAGATGAGGTCTGCAGGGAATGCGTACTAGGGAAGTACGCCAAGGCAGCATTTCCAAGAAGTAGCAGTAGGGCCAAGAGTGTACTGGAGTTGATACACTCAGACATTTGTGGACCAATGTCCACGACTGCTCTCAGTGGTGCAAACTATTTTGCTACCTTTATTGATGACCATTCTCGAAAGACTTGGATCTACTTTCTTAAAACCAAAGATTAAGTCTTTGAGTGATTCAAAGAATTCAAGGCCTTTGTAGAAAATTTGACCGGAAAGAAGATCAAGAAGCTGTGATTAGATAATGATGGAGAGTATATTGATAAAGACTTTACAAGTTTCTATGCAAAGGAAGCCATCAAGAGTGAATGGACAACTCCATACAATTCAGAGCAGAATGGAGTTGCAGAAAGGAAGAACAAGACCATTGTAGAAGCTGCAAGGGTGATGCTATATATGACGAAGACATGCCCAAATTTCTGTGGGCAGAAGCTTGCAATATGACAATGTATGTGCAGAACAGGGTGCCTCATAGAGCATTGGGGAAAGTGACCCTTGAGAGTTTGTTCACTGGCAACAAGCTTGAGGTGAGCCATATTAGGATATTTGGCAATATAGCGTATTGCCATGTACTTGATGAGAAGAGGAAGAAATTGGATCAGATTGCGGAGAAGGGTTATCTTGTGGGATATAGTGAAAATGCGAAGGCATATCACATTTATATCCCAGAAAACAAGAAGATCGTAGTAAGGTGGGACGTGAAATTCATGGAGGAGAGAGCCTTCAAAAGATCTCGGGAAATGGCTACAGATATGCAGGTCGAGGAGGATCCACTAGTACAGCCTCAACGGCCTATAGAGGATGGCTTGAGTGCCTCTCCACAGCACAAGGATTCTCAGGAAAGTTCTTTCGAAGAAGAGCAAGCAGGAGAGCAGGCAAATCCACCTACCACGAGTGGAAGAATGAGCAGAGAACTCCAACAGACTTCGAGGGATGCAGAATAATTTGTTGGAGCCCCTAGAGACGGGAAGAGGGTACGTAGACAACCTGACAGGTACCAACAGGATTCCAGCTCCAAAACTCAGCACAAGGAAAGATGAGGTCTGCAGGGGATGCATACTAAGGAAGTACGCCAAGGTAGCATTTTTTCTGCCAATATTTCTCTCTGTAACTGAATAACCCTTGACGGTATTTAGAGATGTATTCAGACATTGCTACTACATAATAATAAAACCTTCAGATTTGCTGCAGCGGTTTTCCCCTATTGGGTTTTTCCTGGGACTTAGTCCAAAATAAAGGTGTCATATGTGTGAATGATTTCCTTGTCTAGTTTCCTTGTTGCTAAATCAAATTTTAGTGTAGGCTACTTCAATAGTTGCTTCAATAATTCATATCTGGATTAATTATGTAATGTAATTTACTTAATAGGGGAAGTACATTGAGTTGTTGCAGTAGGATTCATTAGATCTGTTTGGATCTAGGAATTTTCACACGTAGTTCAGGCCAGAATGGGCAAGATTTGCGAGGAATTCTCTCTCTAAGTGAGTCGACAGAGAGTAAGACTATTCGGTTCGTGATTTGTCAGCGACAGAGGGAGCAACGCATCAACAACTTCAGCGTAGAGTAGTTTTTTGTGGGACGCAGTTTTTCTGCAGCATTTGCTGGGCAGAAAAGTGCCAGAAGGAAGAAGAAGACACTTTTTGAGGGGATTTTCTTCCTCAATGAATTCCAAGCCAAGGAATTCTAATTCTCAGTTGCTGAGCTGTATTGTTGTGGAGCAGATCTACTAACTCCAGTAGGGAGTGCGTAGGCCAGTCTAGTAGTTGCGCAAAGGAGAGAGAGGGAGTAGTTCGACATTATTCATTCGGTAGAGATGGCAGCAACCGGGTTGAGAGATCAAGATCGGTTGGATGGTGCATCAAACTATGTGATTTCGCAGGCAATGATCCCGTGTCTGTTAGATGAGCATGATCTCAAGACATTTATCGAGAATGTGGTAGCTGTCCCTGTAGCTGTAGATCCGTTGAAAGCCTACAAGAAGAATACGGGGAAGGCTAAGCGCTCAATCGTCGATGGAGTGAGAGATAATGTAGTATGTCACATCGCTGGCTAAGGGACTGCCAAGGAGATGTGGGATGCCTTAGCGACGTTGTATCAAGGATCTTCCAAGCAACAGAAGATGTACTTGCAGGAGAAGATGCGATGTATGAGGATGCAGAAGGGAGAACACATTGATCCATTCCTTGCAAAGCTTCAGGAAACCTGAGATCAATTGGTAGCTGTCAGATCAACACCTTAGGCCACAAAAATGGTCAGATTGGCCCTGAACTGTATAACTGATGAATGGCAAGTCTTTGTCCAGAGCATCCTAGACAAAGAAAAGTTGCTTGATTGGGAACAGATGTGGGCCACTCTTTAGTAAGAGGAGATAAGGAGAGATATGATCAAGTGCAAACTTGATGACAGTAGCAGTAGTGGGTCGAAGCCCAAGGAGGAGGAAGTGAATGCAACCCTTGCATCTAAGGGGTAGCAGGAGCAGCGGAGGCGGAAAAATTACGTCTCGAAGACCAAGTGTTTTCGGTGTGGCGAGATGGGTCACTATGCTACACAATGCCCTCTCAAGAAGAAGGACAAGGATGAGAAACATGATTCGCAGGCTGCAACCGCGAAGATCGAGGAGGAAGAGTTCGCCATGATTGCCCATATATCTCCAGGGGGTAATTGGGGTGATCTAGAATTGCTTGAAAAGGTTGCAGTTGGGCAGGATCCTTGAGGAGTCCACCTCTTGGATCAATACCTTGCTACGGGAGCCCATGATAGAAGTAGCAGGATGGACGAGTGTCAGTTCAGGAAGAGGAGTTCTAGAGTGACAATGCAGTGGCTAGAGAGCGCCAGAGTTTGAGCAGCGCTGAGCGGAGTTGGCAGTAGTGCAGAGTCAGCAGCGGCGCAATAGCTTCAGAGTGTGAAATTTTCAAATCTGAAATACTACTGCAGTGATAGATTTATTTCACCTACTTATTTATGATAAGTTATTTACAAATTTCTTTCAGTAAATTCTGAAATAAATACAACTGCAGTAATCACTTAATCATAAGCAGAGAATAGAACAGAGCACATATAATGCGATAGAAACAATCACATGTACACTTATTTTTGGACAATTGTCCCCAAAAAAACCCAATGCGGGAAAACCGGTGCAACAAATAAGGGTTTGTATTATTCTTCAACAATGAATCTTTACAATAAGTAGACGAGCAGATTTCTTAAGAGTACACCTGAGATAAATTCTCCAAATCCTTTCGGGAAATTTTTGACACCCGGAAGGAACCCTAGCTTCCTCCGTGTCACTCTGCGTGATCTTCTACGTAGTCCCTATGCTGGACTGCGTCACTCTGCGTGGGCACTCAGTGCTGCTGCTCAGCGCTGACCTCTGTGGCCCTCTGCGTCCTCCTCTTGCCTTTCTCTGTCACTGCCAACTTCCCCTTCCTTCTGCTTCCGCAACTCTGCCCTGCAAATCTCCCTTTGAAATCGAATTCTATTCTTTCAAAATCGATTTCCTTCGAGGTACTGAGTGTGTGCTCGACTTACTTTCCAAATGACCCTCAAGCCTTCTCTTATAATCTTCTCGTTGACGAATCAACGACCTAGATTAGATCTCTAATCAATGGCTAAGATTAAAACATGACTCGACCTTCGTTCTCTAGAAGATTCTCACTCTGTTTTATTAATACCCTTTAATTATTTAATTTTTCGTAATTTTAGACTTAGGGTCCTCATTAAAATAATTAATTATTTCAATAAAACACGAACTGAGTGGAATTTCCACAAACAGTTTCTCGGTTCTTTGGAACACTGATGTCCAAGTCTCCTCTCATAATTTGAGACTTGGAACACTTTCCGTTGCTACAAAAATCAACACAAAGTGTCCGCGCAAAGACTAGCAACAGTCAGATCTTCAGTATCAGATGCATCATGCAGAACACTTAGTTCTGTGTTTGGATGTTTTTCTGTTGCATTAGGTAGCAGAGTTGCATTGCAGTAGCAGTTGGCAGCAGTACGCAGGGTCAGCAGCAGCATAGATGTAGCAACACAGTTGTTGGTGGGAAACTGTGTCAAACATTAGCAACGCAGAGAGAGATGTTACCTAATCGCTGTAGTGCTTCAGCGGGATGCATTACTAGAGCACATTCCTCGCTAAGAGGGAGTGTTGATTTCTAATAGCATCGAATGTGCTCTAAGTCTCAAATTTTGCATGGAGGCTTAGACACATGTATTCCAAAATACTCAGAAAGCATTTTGGGAAATTCCACCCGGATGGGGTTTTTTTAAAATAATTAATTATCTTTAATGGGAGCTTAAGTCTAAACTTAAGGAATTAAAATAATTAAAGTATATTAATAGAACTGGGTGTGAAACTTCTAGAAAAAGTCGGAGATCAAGTCAATATGATCTAAGCCGTTGATTATGTTTTAATCTGGGCCGTTGGTTATCCAACGAGAAGATTATAAGAAGGACTTGGATGGGTATTTGGAAAACACATCGGACAGAGTCTATAGATCGATTTTTCAATTGAGCAGCCGAAGGATTGATCAAGTTGATTCTTGCAGTGAGGAGCAGAGATAGTTTCGGTTGGAAATCTTTCCTGAGATGGAAATACATTGTAGAGAAGGCAGAGAAGAGGACATAAAAGAGGTTGCGCAGGGGCTACGCTGGGCAGTGCAAAGCCACGTAGAGGCAACTCTGAGCCTCTGAAGAGATCCGCAATTTGTTGAGGATCAGTCAGATTCAGTGACGGAGAGCTGGGTTGTGAGACCGAAGGGCCAAAAGATCAACATCCAGCCAACAGAAATACCAACTGAAGGAGGTGACGCAGTCCCCAGCTAGAGTGATGCAGATCTGTGCAGAGGCAACGTGGTGCTTATTAGTTTAGGGTTGGGTTAGTGCCAGATCTCCTGTGTTAGTATGAGGTCAATTCCTCAAGAACTCTCTATTAGTTATTTTCTCTGTATGTATGTCCAGTAAGGCATCCTAGATTGTATTCAGAATTACTGCTTAATAATATAAACCCTCAACTGCTGCACCAGTTTTCAACTTTTCCCGCATTGGGTTTTTTCGGGGACTTAGTCCAAAAATAACGGTTTCATGTGTGTTTAATTTTCTTCTTGCTCATATCTTGTTTCCACATTAATTTTCCATAGTTTATTTAGTGAAGGTTGCAGTGTATTTGCTTCAGTATTTACTTGTAGAACGCAATAAATAACTTGTATAATTTATCAAGTAGGAGACAAATATCAGTTTGCTGCAACAGGATTCAAGGAGTAGGAATATTCACAGGCTTCCTCCTCCTACATAGGAGTTTCCTTAGTTGTTTCTGGACAGGGTCCTCTTCAATGGTTGTCTTTTGGATGGGGTCCTCTTCTATTACTTTTGACTTTTTGAGTCAGATATCTCTAGATTCACTAGGAGGGTCTTAGATGGATCTGCACCGCCTTTAGGTTCTTCTTGTGCATTCCCTGTTCGCTCACTTTCTGCCTCCAGATCATATGATCCAAGGAATTCATATTTGTTGCTGGATGTGATGAAGGGGTTGATATGAGTTTTGGTTGTTTTCTGCAGCTCCTTGGGCTGTAGATTTTTGTGTTGTCTTTTCATCGACTTCTTTGAATGGAGTTGAGCCTCTTGTTTTCTTGGGCAGTTCTTTGCAAAATGTCCATCATGACATGTATTGCACTTGAAAGGAAGATACTCATAGTCTAGGGCTTGTAGGTGTCTTTGATCATTCATATTGATTTGCATTGTCTCCGGAAGGCCCTTCTCCAAGTCTACTTCCACAATTTATCTTTTCACAACAATATAAATTTTCTCTGGGCTCTGCTCGATTGATAAATTGATTTAGCTTATCTCCAATTGCTTTGAGAGAAGGTTCATCCTAGAAAAAATCAAAGGGAGATGAGGCAACTTGACCCACATAGGGGTTGCAGATATCTCCATTTCTAGATCAAAGTCAAGGAACCAATGGGATATACATGCCCTTGGACCCCATGGAATAGGGTCCAAATCCAAAGATCGCATCTTGTTCCTCCTTGTTAATGGATACAAACATAATCTTAGGAGCCCATTGGTCTGATATCCATGACTCTACTGCTTGAGGATAGTGCCAAAGGTCTGTGAACTTTCCCATTAATGCTAGCTCGTTCTGAAGAAGGGATTTTTCTCTCATCTCTTATGGGAAATATCCAGTTGAGGAATGACATCTACCTTTTTAACAAACCAACTTTGGACCAAATTCTTTCTGTTGACTACATTCAGGGAATTAAATGGAGATTTGAGTGCCTCCACCTCAGAAAGAGAAGGGTCACCCATTTTATCTCACACCTAAAACTCTCTGTAGGTATGGCATCCAAAATTCCAGCGACCTCTGTGTTTAAACTCACAAGACTGATTGAAGTTTCAGTGTCCACGGAGACAACTTGTGAGGCTGATTGAGTTGATTCCCTCTCAGGAATAGCAATGTTCATTAGACGGTAAAATGGAGAAGCTCCAAAACTGTGTAGCAAAATGCTTGAATTGTGATAGCAATGAAATTGACGAAAAGTTCGTACTAGTTAGGGTTGAGATTTGAAGCGCCAGACACTGTGATTATTTTTCATCAAACAAACAAGGGGAAATCCATAGTTTTCTTTGCCATCAACTGAGCATTTTTGGAGTGGATATTTACTCCAGTATACCATATCCATATTTATTATTTCCAGGCATGTAAAAAAATTGTCTTCCTTTTCTTTCTTTTCCAAGATTAGTGTATACTATCAATTTAGAGTCTACCTCTTCTTACCTTCTTTTGAATTTCCACATTTGTTTTGTATGGTAGGACCAAAACCTGAAAATTTAATTAGAGCTCTACAAAATGTAAAATCCATTGGACCAAATATGGGTGTATGGTGAGCCATGTGAGGATGATAATAAAGCAAAGCTCTGTGGAATGGAAATTTTTGGCGGAATCCCCTGCTTGAAATACCACCTTGCCAAAATCCCAAGGCATGATGTGCATATTTTCCCTACAACTACCCCAAACATTGTCCTTATTGCAAAGAGCTCAATTCATGATACTAGTAGAAAGAGAGAACCACAAGCTTACCGGATTATCGTTACAAACTTGTAGTATCTATAATCTAGATGCCTCGTGATGATCATCTCATGAGATACATTTTTTTTTTGTAAAGCTTGGTTGGACCTTTCTATTCATTCTCTGTCAAAAAAGGGCAAGTTACAACCAAAGTCTAACTAGTTAGGTGGCCTCAACCTGCCCAGCGGGAAACCAGGTATGTTGGCCACCTAACTGTGAAAATTTCTAACTTGAAATTCTACTGCAGTAATTGATTTATTTCTCCTCCTTATTTTCCACAATAAGTTATTTACAAAACCCTTCAGTAAACAACAAAATAAATTCTATTGTAGTTATCACATAATTGCATAGAGAAAAGAACAATGAAATGCAAGCACAAGAATCAATCACATCAACATAGTTGTTTTTGGACAATTGTCCTCGGAAAAACCCAATGAGGGAAATTCGGTGCAACAGATGAGGGTTTATTTATTATTCTTCAGCAACAATCTCTTTACAAGGAATGATTTGCAGAAACATGGAGAAACATTTGTGAAAACACCTGAGATAGTTTTCCTCTAGTCACTAGAGAAATACTGACACCCTAGAGACCCTCCAGCCTCCACTACATCACCTCTGCGTCCTCTTTTGCGTTGTTCCTCTGTTGCTCTGCGTCCCTCCTCCTCTGTCTCTAACTGCTGCTGATACCCTCCTCTTCCTTCACCCTAGAACTCTCCCTCTGAATCAAACTCTTCTCCTGGAGTATCGACTTCCCTCGAGTTACTGAGTATTTGCCCGACTTATCTCCAATTGCCCCTTAAGTCTTCGTTTATACTTTTCCTGTTGAGATATCAATGGCCGTGATCAATTCTCTAATCAAAGGCTAAGATTAAAACAAACTTTATCCTCGTCTCTTAGAAGCTTCTCACCCATATTTATATTAATTCACTTTAATTATTTTAATTTCCTAAGTTTCAACTTAGGAATCATTAAAAATAATTAATTATTTTCATATAAAACACTCTCGGTGGAATTTCTCCAAACAATTTCTGTGTCTTGGAGATGTTATGTATTCTAGCCCCTCCACAAAATTTCAGAGCTAGAGCACATCCGATGCTACCCAAAAATCAACACTCTCTCTTAGTGAGGAATGTGCTCTAGCAATACTTCCCACAAGACATATCACCTTGATCCACGACATCGTTCCTCTACGCTGTTGATGCTCGGTGTGTTGCCCTTCATCCACTGTTGTCATTGCTGCCCATGACACCACTGTTGTCACTGTTGCCCATGATACCACTGTTGTCATTGCTGCATCTGTACTGGAGCTCCCTCTTAAGTATTGCACTATCCGTCTCTGCTTACTAAAACGAATTCTCAATCATCCCCAACTTCTCCCTGAAATAAATAAACTTTGTGCTTTTGAGAGCCTTCGTGAGAATGTTTGCCACCTGTTCTCCTGTCAGAGTGTACTGTAACTGTACTGCACCTCGCTGGACACAGTCTCTATTAAAATGACATCTGATGTCAATGTGCTTTGATCGATTATGAAGTACCGGATTCTCAGAGAGCTTGATGCAACTTTGATTATCACATAAAATGCTGGTCGCTTCCATCCTTCTCCTGAATAGATTCACAAGCACTTTCTAAGCCATATGGCTTCACACGATGCTTTGTTGGCTGCCATATATTTTGCTTCAACCGAGATCAGTGCTACGAACTTCTGTTTTCCACTGCACCAGGAGGTCATTCTTGATCCAATGTTAAAACAATACCCAGTTGTACTTTTCCGATCTACCTAACTTCCAGCCCAATCTTCGTCAGTGAACCCACTCAGTCTGATTTCATTTCCTCGGGTGTACTTTAATCCATGCTCGACTGTTCCTCATATATATCTGAGAACATGCTTGGCTGCTGCCTAGTGCGCCCTCTTGGGTTCCACCATGAACTGACTGAGGATGTTGACTGCGTAACATATGTCTGGCCTAGTGTTGACCAGATACATCAAGGACCCTATGAGCTATTTGTACAAGGTGGGATCTACTTCTTTATCTTGAGACACATCAATATTCTTCCAGTTGGTAATCATTGGGGTAGCCATGGGCATACAATCCTGCATCTTGAACCTCTTTATAATTTTTGTAGCATATCTCCCTTATCCAAGGAAGATTTCATCCTTTCGCTGCCAAACTTCCAACCCCAAAAAATAATGCATCAGTCCCAAATCCTTCATGTCGAATTCTGTAGCTAGGGTTTCCTTGCAATCCTTAATGAGCCTAGATGAACATGTCAGAAATAGGTCATCTTCTTATAATACCAGAATTAAAGGCTCATTCTCTATTGTCAGATAGTAGAGGTTAGGATCCACGTCACTCTTGACGAATCCCATTTTCTGCAGGTAACCATCAATTCGACCGTACCATGCTCTAGGTACTTGTTGAAGCTCATACAAGGCTTTCTTTAGTTTGCATACATGAATTTTCTTCTCATGTTAAAGCCCTCTAGTTGTTCAATGTATACTTCTTCTTCTATCACCCCATTCAAGAAAGAAGTCTTGACGTCCATCTGGTGAATCTCTCACCCCATCTGTGCTGCAAGGGATATCACGTATCTGATAGAAGTATACCTGGCTACTGGGGCGAAGGTTTCTTCATAGTCCATCCCTTCCTTTTGAGCATACCCCTTGGCCACGAACCTAGATTTGTACTTTTCCACGCTACCATCTGCAACATACTTGATCCTGTAGATCCATCTCGAACCTACAACTGATCTGTCCTGAGGTCTAGGTACCACTTCCCAAACATCATTGGTCATTATGGAACTGTATTCCTCCACCATAGCGTCTACCCATACTTGATGCTGAATTGCCTCTTGAAAACTAGATGGTTCTCCAACCTGAGCCACCAAATCTTGGTATCTGTCTGGTTTTCTACGCTGCCTTTTCTCGGTTCTAGGAGCACCAATGAACTCCTCTCTGTCCCTTAGTATCTGTCGTAATTCTTGGCTCGTTCTTCCATTGGTAGTGGGTGGATCTTATTGCTCCTCCTCCTGCAAATCTTCTTGTAGTGATACTTCTGGATTCTTATGCCTTGGAGAAGCGCTGGTGCTGGTTTCAGCTGGTCGAAGTGTCTGAACCTATGGATCGTCCTCTGATTGCTTTTTAGAAGGCATTTCTTGGGATTTCATAAAAGCTCTGTCCTCCATGAACTTTACATCCCGTCGTACTATGACTTTCCTACTTCCAAGAATGTAGATTCTATATGCCTTAGCATTCTTGCTATATCTCACTAGATATCCTTTTTCTGCAGTTTGATCCAACTTCTTTCTCTTTTCTTTGGGTACATGGCAGTATGCCAAACTCCCAAAGATCCTAAAATGACTCACTTCTGGCTTTTTGCCAGTGAAGACACTCTCCGGTGTAATCTTACCTAGTGCCCTGTGAGGAATCCTGTTCTGAACATACACAACTGTGTTGCATGCTTCTTCCCATAGAAATTTGCGCATATCCTGATCATACAATATTGCCCTTGCTGCTTCAACAATAGTTCCATTTTTCCTCTCCGCAACCCCATTCTGCTCTAGATTATATGGAGCATTCCATTATCTTTTGATGCCTTCCCTTGCGCAAAACTCAGTGAAGTTTTTATCAATATATTCTCCACCATTTTCTGAACGCAATACTTTTATCCTCTTCCTTGTCAGATTCTCAACCAAAGCCTTAAACTCTTTGAATCGATCAAAGACCTCATCCTTGGTCTTTAGAAAGTATATCCAAGTCTTCCTGGAATGGTCATCAATGAAGGTGACGAAGTATTCAACACCACTAAGAGCTCTTGTGGACATTGGTTCGCAGATATCTGAGTATATTAATCCCAAAACACTCTTTTCCCTATTGTTACTGCTGGAATAAGCCGCTTTGGGGTACTTTCCTAGTACGCACCCTCTGCATACATCGTCTTGTTTGGTGCTTAACTCTGGAACTCCTATGACGGTTTCTCTAAGAATTCTTAGAGCCCCATGGTGTAAGTGCCCCATCCTTCTATGCCATAGTTCATTCAAATCTTTTTCATCATGGTTGCCTATCAGCGCCATTAGAGATTCTAACTGCAACTTATACAGTGTATTGCTTTTGACTTCAATTTGGGCCTTCTTCTTCCAACTTGGGTGTTTGACATATGCTTTCTTTCCAATGAAGTATACATCATAGCCCTTGTTTTGTAACTGAGATAAAAAAAGCAAGTTCATCCCCAATCTAGACAAATGCAGCACATTGGTAGCCCGAAGCTGATCTCCTGCTTCTGTTTGAAAAACTATAGTACCTCTTCCAACCGGAGTATACTTAGCCTTATTTCCCATGGTGATTTGGAAAACTTTTCTTCTTGGTAGCTCGAGAAGCATTCTCGTATTCCCGTCATGTGCACAGAAGCCCTGCTATCAATATACCAAACCTCGGAGGAAGCAGAGCTTGACAAACAAGTGACTTCTTTTTCCAATCTGGAAGCCAACACAGAAATGTCGTGATCCATCATATCTTTCGTGCTTTCCTCTTTCCTAGGAGAACTGCGTGAGCCCCTTCGAGTTGCTGCTCCAGCAGCATCAAGACCACAACTCATTGCAGAATCTCCAACCTGTTGCTCGATCTCTACTCTGATACCATGTGAAAATTTCTAACTTGAAATTCTACTACAGCAACTGATTTATTTCTCCTACTTATTTTCCACAATAAGTTATTTACAAAACCCTTCATTAAACAACAAAATAAATTCTATTGCAGTTATCACATAATTACATAGAGAAAAGAACAGTGAAATGCACGCACAAGAATCAATCACATCAACACAGTTGTTTTTGGACAATTTTCCCCGGAAAAACTCAATGCGGGAAAACTGGTGCAACAGATGAGTGTTTATTTATTATTCTTCAACAACAATCTCTTTACAAGGAATGATTTGCAGAAACATAGAGAAACATTTGTGAAAACACCTGAGATAGTTGTCCTCCAGTCACTGGAGAAATATTGACACCCGAGACCTTCCAACCTCCACTGCCTCACCTCTACGTCCTCTTCTGCGTGAGGATTGCGTCCTCCGCTGCTCTGCGTCACTCCTCCTCTATCTCTGACTACTGCTGATACCCTCCTCTTCCTTCACCCTGCAACTCTCCCTCTGAAATCAGAATCTTCTCTTGAAGTATCGACTCCCCACGGGTTACTGAGTATTTGCCCGACTTATCTCTAATTGTTCCTCAAGTTTTCATCTATACTTTTTCTGTTGAGATATCAACAACCGCGATCAATTGTAATGAACTGTTAAGATTAAAACAAACTAGATCCTCATCTCTTAGAAGCTTCTCACCCATATTTATATTAATTCATTTTAATTATTTTAATTTCTTAAGTTTTAACTTAGGAATCATTAAAAATAATTAATTATTTTCATATAAAGCACTCCGGGTGGAATATCTCCAAACGATTTCTGGGTCTTGGAGATCTTATGTATTCTAGCCTCTCCAAAAAATTTTGGAGCAGAGCACATCCGATGCTACCCAAAAATCAACACTAACGGCATGATAAGCCATCCAAAAGCAAAATATAATAAGTCTATCAATCCAAGCAAAATAAGTCTGATTGTCCTTATACTTCCTAGTATCTAGATAATTGTAAGCATACTGAAAAGAGTGAAACTGCTGCATACAAGGAAAGTGAAAATAAGAGGTGATACACCAAATTACTCATCATCAGTTGAGTCAACAGTAGCATGATCCTTTGCACTTGACCCTAGAAGTTCAGTTTGCGGAATGCACGGGATATGTTGTTCGATGCGGCTAAAGCGACCATTCTGCTTCTAGAGTTGAAATTTAATTTGCTGGAAATCCTTGCTGTAATCCGGGAATGTTTGAGAGGACGAGGTCGAGCCTGAAGCGATAGTCTCTAAAGCTTTGACCAAGAGGTTCTTCATCATCCAATACAAGTGAACAATTTGTTTATATTGAGAATTTCTTCCTCGAGAGTGCCCTGGGTCAAGCACCAGGGTCTGCCAGTCATCCAAATCAATGTCCAACATACCAACTTTTTGTTTCAACTCCTCTTCCCATTGTGCTATGAGGTGGCGGACTTGGGCAGCGCTGCCCTCATGATAGGCAGTAGCAGTTTCATCAATAATGTGGGAGGTTGACTTAGGCCCACGGGTTTTACTTGTAGAATTGCTGGGTTTACAAAACTTAGTGGCATCTTTGGGCTGCTTCTCGCGACCATGAGAAGCCCGGGTGGTCTTACCCTTCCCTGAGGCAGCGCATGCCATGGTTTGGGAATAGTGGAGAAAACTGAGATCAACTACCTTGAATCCTGTTGGCCGAGCCATAGAGAGCCGATACCCAGGAGCAATATACTTCCAGGTGTCGCATCAAACCAAGGGACTCAAGAAAGGTGGCATGTATCCACTGTAAGTGAACCAATGCCCGATGAAAGACCTCGAAGGAATCCTTCCCCAAGCTTCTGAGCTGCTGAGACTAGACCGTATTCAAACAAGAATTCCAAATAGGGGACTTACAGAACTTAACAGCGAAAAATCCGAGAGCTTGCTTCTCGATTATGCTGTTACCACCTTCAAGTGTGGCATTAATTGAGGCCATGCGCGAGGCCAACACCCCATGTGCCTTGTGCATGTGGAAGGTGGTGAGGGATCTCCTCGGGATCCTCATAACATACATTAATCGTTGGCAGAACCAAATCGTTCCAACTCACACCCTGATTGGGGAGAGATACGTTTATTTTTGTTTTAAAGTGATTTTGCATTAAGTTTTAAGTTTTAACTATTATTTTGTCAAGACTCAGAACTCTTGACTAAGGAGTCGAGGCAAAATGACAAATATCAGATTTCAAACTTTAGTATCTAGTAGTAGTATCTTATTATCTACATCATATACATTTTGTATTGTAGTTTTCTAATTTTATTTTCATATTTGTGTGACATGTTTGTTAATTGTTTGATGTTGATGTTTGCTAAGTGCTTTAAAAGAATACAAATTTGAAAAAATGTCATATTTCAATATCTACTATCTAGTATAAATGATTGATGTACCACTTGACATTTTATACATTTTATATAGTAGTTTTATCTTCATATTTATGTGACAATGTGTTTATTTGATGTTGATTTTGCTTTAGAAGTTTAAAAAATTGAAAAAAAATGAGTATTTTTTAATTTTTTAAAGTTTCTTGATAATTTTCAATAATTTCCCCGATATTGCCAATAATTAAAATTTTGGACCCTTGATGATAAATTACTGATAACGATAAATATAACATTGATCAAAGCAAAGGTATGAAGTTGGAGGCCTGAAGATCACATCTGGTTGGCTTTTGGATCAAAGTCCTTGAATGTTCTCTCTGTTGGTGAACTAGATGAAATTTTGGGCATATTTCTGTGATTTGTGGCTCTGCCTCTTTGTTTGGGATTCGTTTTTATTGGCTCGCACTAATCTATTGCAGATCGCTGTGGTCACTGTTACCCACCACTTGTGGGTAGTATTCGTAGGAGAAAATTTTCTCCTAGATGGTCCTGAGCCAACAACCAATAACTTGTTGTAGCCACTAGAGAGCTCAATGTGCCACTTGTTAGTTTTTGTAGCATCAGATGTGTTCTAGTCACGAAATTTGGTGGAGATGCTAGAATACATGAGATCTCCAAAACCCATAAATCATCTCTGGAAATTCTACCTAGAGATGGCTTAGTTAGATTATTAACCGATTTTTAAATATTTCCTAAGTTTAAACTTGGGGAATATGGTTAACTAATCAGAATTAATTAAGTCAATGTGAGAATTCTTTAGAAACTGACACAGATTGACTCCGATATAATGCTAGCGCTTGATTAAGTTTTAATCTTGGCCATTGGTGCTCCAACAAAGGATTATAAGAAGTCGATGGGCACTTGGAGAATACACTTGAGGAGTTTGATTTCCCTGGCAGTTCGATTTCCAGAGAGCAACAAGAGTTCCCAGAAAGCTAGAGATTGAAGCAGAGATAGTGAGGGGCAGGGACAATGATTTGGAGTAAGTTTTCCAGATCCAGAGAGGCAACAATGTTGAATTTCCATGATCTTGGGTTTAGGATAGAATCTTAGAATCTCTGACCCTACCAAACCAAGAATCTCAACAAAGCTACTTTGCACAACGGAACAATATGAAGCAGTAAATGACACATGCATAAGTATAGACAACTTTTTACAAAATATTGTACAAATATGTACAATAACCGAATCTTCATTATATTAAACAAACTGAATAATACAACAATCTAGGGCTCCCTTACAAGGTATACAAGATATAATGACAATCTTGTTGCAGTCTCTATGTCGTATCTCGTCCTTTCGGTCCTTCTCTTATGTTCTGCTCTCTAGGTGCCCCTTAGTCCATCAAGAGACAACACAGTCTCCAGGAGGGCTGCCACCTATCATTGTTGCAAGTCACTTCTGCTACAATGAACACAGGCCGATCCAATCTGTTCTTCTAGGATGGTCAATACCTGAGCTCCAATTTGCCTTCTAGTAGCTTCTTTCGTCCATCAAAGAGCTACACATAGGCTCAACAACTTCACCCAAATTTCAGCGGTCAAACTCCCTTTATGACTGCTAGTCAAGGGATACTTTGGGTTGCCAACATGCCGCCCTCCACTAGTCCAATGGCATTGAATATCTCCACCTTGAAATTTGCTCCTTGTTGAGGTTTCCAATCATCCAAGTCAATCTCAACAATTGGCTCCCACAAGTTGCAACAAAACTGATACTTCTAGCAACAAACTCGAAACCAAATCATCCTCATACTTGTACTTGAGTGCTGGTGCACTGTTGTAGTCCTGCAATTCTGGTTTGGGCATCAACACGTACCCTAACAACCCTCTCAAAAAAATGCAACAAACCTGAGAAACAATGCGACTTCCCTTACCTGTTCATTTGCCTTCTACGCTACTTGTTACTATGCATCTGCCCATGGAAATAAGCTTTGTGACCCTCCTAACATGCCCAGAACAAGCCTGCGGTGCCTCTGTTGTGACCACAGGGTCTTGTGACTTACTATTACAGGCATAAACCACCCCTCAACACGCACCAGACAACCCAAAATTAATGTGCCTTGCCTCTGCTGTACTTCGGCCCTCAAGTCCTTGAAACTTGCCCTTAGCTACTCGACCTTCCCCTTCTTGGACAATGGCTACCACAGGTGAAGATTTTCAGATGTTGCACTTGGATACTCTAAATCTTAAAATCACATCTCTCACCTTGTATTTATAGATTTTACAAGGGTTCAACAAATTCATGAAGAGACATGACTTTTGGCTAATTTCACTTCAAGCCTACATGACTTGAATACCCAAAAATTCATTGTCAACTTCAAAAATTCATATCTCATCAAGGACATCTCGGATTTCGATGATTCTGGAAGTGTTGGATTCTCCTCGCCATCCTCTATCATCTCCATCCATCACATGTCCAAAATGCTACATGGTTTTGACCCAAACATCGATGGGTGCAAAACCCCAGGCTTGGGTTCCAAGCCCACAAATGACTCTTGTGGTGATCCAACCTCCAAACCCTGAACCTTAGGGCTTGGTGTACCTTCCAAGCTACTAAAAAATTAACAAACAACAAGTGAGAAAAGTGATCCACGCAGAAGCAGCGCAAGGACTGCGCAATAGCTGAAGCAAAGAAGTTCGATTTAGTTGGGGAGGAAGTTGATTCAATTTCCAAAGGTCAGGAAAGTCTTCTAGAGGACCGAAGAGTCACTTCCACAAGCAGAGACAGGCAAGACGGCTTGCTTAGAGGCCAAAACTGAGCCACGTGTGAGAGGCAGCGCTGGGTTTGCGTAGAGGGCCTACGCAGGGGTTTGGACGACCGATTTTTCTGGAGGAGCTAGTGTTGGGATTGCTTCTGGGGTGAGAGAATTTTCTCCCTAATTATTTTGTCAGATACTTGTTGTTTAGATTGCCAGTTGGGCATCCATAGATTGTACTCGGAATTTCATTGCTGCATAATAATAAAACCCTAAGCTGCTGCACTAGTTTTCCCAAGTTGGGTTTTTAGAGGGACATTTGTCCAAAAATTACGGTGTAAATTTTGTGTGCTAGATTTTCTCAGTTTCTCGCGCTATTTTCTTCCGTAGTTTATTTGTGAAAATCACAGTGTGAATTATTTTATATTTGCTGTGGCAGACAACAAACAAATTAACAATTAGAAAAATAATTTCCAGTTGCTGTGATAAATGAAATTTTCATATGGTATCAAAGCATGAGTGATTAGCTGGGAAGCTCAAAAGTGGAGGAGATAATTTCTCTGTTCAAAGGGAGCAACAGGCCGAAATTCTTAGAGGCTACATAATACCTAGACATGTAGGCCGAATTATCGAGGTAAGGGTTCGAATTTCAGTTGCAGGTTGGCAGAAAAGTCGAGTTGCCCAGGATAGTGATTCCAGCAGTCAGAGGGAGCAGCAACGACTGAGAATTTTGTTGAGCAGATTTTTGGTTGGACGCAAAGGGTTTTGCAGTGACAGAACCAACGTCGGGTGGAAGAGAAATTGCACACACAGAGGGTTTCTAGCTAAGAAATCGGATTTTCCCAGTTGTAGATTTGATAGTAGCATCTAGTAGAACTACACATTCCAGGAGGGTGCGAATAGTAGAGCAACAACCAAGCAGAGGAAGAGGGAATTTCTAGAACAGATCAGAGATGGCCACAACTGGGCTCAGGGACCAAGACAGATTGGAGGGTGCCTCCAACTATTTCATCTAGAAGGCTAGGATGCTATTCCTTTTGGATGAATATGGTTTGAAGACCTATGCAGAGAGTGTGGCAGTAGTTCCCCAATCTTCTGATCAAAAGGAGTACAAGAAGGAAATGGCGAAGGCCAAGAGGATGATTCTGGATGGTGTCCGAGATCATCTAATCTCACATGTGGCAGTCAAAGGAACGACCAATGAGATGTGGGATGCTTTGTTTGAGCTATTTCAGAGTTCTTCCGAGTAGCGAAAGATGTATGTCCAGGAGAAGCTGAGGAACACCAAAATGTAGAAGGGCGAGAGCATAAATGCCTTTCTCACTCTGATTCAGGAAGTCCGAGATCAACTGTCAGTTGTTGGGTCAACACCTCAACCCACAAAGCTTGTACAATTAGCACTGAACAATGTCTTAGAGGACTGGCAGGTATTTGTCCAGAGCATCTTGGGTAAAGATACTTTGCCAAGGTGGGACAAGATGTGGTCCGATCTGCAGCAGGAGGAATTGAGGTGGACTCTGTTAAAGAGTACCATCAGCGGCAACAACAAGAAGGGCGTGAAGAGTGAGGAGGAGAATGTGGCCTTAGCTTCTAAGTGTCCTAGTCAGGCATAAGGGGAGCAGAAGAAGAAGAAGAAGAAGGACCTTTCAAAGGTCAAGTACTTCAACTGTGGTGAGCTCAGTCACTACAGTACTCAATGTCCTCTCAGGAAGCAGGATATGTAGGAGAAGCAGGGCCAGGCAACAACGTCGACAGAGATTGACAAGTTGTCTTCCAGGTTCGAAGAAGAGTTTTCCATGTTTGCAGCCATACCTCTAGGAGATAGGTGGGGCGATTTGGAGTTGTAGTCCCAAAGATTAGAGAGATTGGGCAGGGTCCATTGAGGAGTCCACCTCATGGATCATTACCTGGCTACGAGGGCCCAAAATATTCAGTAGCAGGATGGATCAATGTCAGAGATGTAGTCAGATTCCAAAGTGATAGTTGCAGACTAGTAGCAGTCAGGTGCTGGGGAGCGCAGTGCAGAGTGGCACAATGCAGAGTCAACAATGTTGAGATTTTGGGTAACATCAGATGTGGTCTAGCTCCGAAACTTTGTAGAGGGGTTAGGACACATGAGATCTCCAAGACCCATAAATCGTTTGGAGAAATTCCATCTGGAGCCTAAGTTATTCCAAAAATTAATTATTTTAATGGAGAACCTAAGTCTAACTTAGGGAAATTAAATAATTAAAAGGAATTAATTTAAACATGTGTGTGAGAATGTTCTAAGTGATGTGGATCAACTTATCAAGCCTTTTCTAATCTTAGCCGTTGATTAGAGATTAGATCACGACCGTTGATTGTTCATCGAGAAAAGTACTAAAGGAAGGCTTGGGGTCAGTTGGAGGAGACACACAGAGTGGCAACACTTGAGCTAAGTTGAAATTCTAGGGCGCGATTTGCTGAGAATTTTCGAGTGAGCTTGCAGTGCAGTGAGGGGCAGATCGACAGTGGGATTTTAGCTCTGAGGCCGAGAATATATTGGCAGAGAGGCAAATCCGTACCAGAGCAACGCAGAGACCCAACAAGGGCGACATACCCCAGCCAGGCTCACGTAGAGGCAACACAGAGCCTCACACAACCCAGAGAGGGTGACGCAGAGGCCCAACAGGGGTGCCGCAGGCCCAGCCAGAGCAGCGCAGAGGCTCATGGCTGACGCAGAGTTGGGCTCGTTTTCAGTAGATCCAGAAGGTGTGAAGCAACC
This sequence comes from Pinus albicaulis, assembly GCA_034641835.2. NCBI lineage: Eukaryota > Viridiplantae > Streptophyta > Pinopsida > Pinales > Pinaceae > Pinus > Pinus albicaulis. Next base: position 1,380,417,376 of record CM076572.1, read on the forward strand.
ACACTGAAGGGTGACGCAGTGACTGTGTAGGTACCTGTGGGGTTCTTCATCCTCAGCTGAATCAACCATATTTTTTGTCTTCGAGAGATAGAGGTACATTTGCCGAGATTTTCTTTGTTTGCGCAAACCATGTCTGGTGCCCTTGATTGTATTCATAATTCTGCATAATAATAAAGCCCTCTAAGAGTTGCTGCATTGGTTTTCCCACATTGGGTTTTTCCAGGGACATTTGTTCAAAAAATCTTGTGTGTCCTTTGTCATGTATGCTTATTTCTTTAGTACCTGATCTGTATGTATGCATAGATCTGCAGTGTGTTTATTTTGCTGTTTTTTGAATATTTCTGAAAATAACTTGTAAATGTAAAAGCACAAGTAGGAGAAGTAAACCAGATTTTTGCAGTAGAAATTTCTGTTAAGTAGTTTTAGGAATTTTCACATGGTATTAGAGCTATTTCAAATCAGGGGGCGCTGAAGCCATCAACAAAGGGATGAATTTTGTTGCTGCAGGAAGGTAGTAGAAACAACACAAATCCAGAAAGAGGCAACACAGCACTTGAGGGTCATCGCAGACCCAACATGGGTGATGCAGAGCCTATCTAGCTCATGCAGAGCTGACACAAAGGCTGACGCAGGCACAGAAGGGTGACCAGAGCCTGTCTAGCTGACGGAGAGCTGAGGCAGAGGCTAACGTAGGCCCAAGAGGGAGAGGGGGTGATGTTGTGCCAGTTGTCATGGTTGGAGGTGCAATTTTGATCTTCGAAGTTGCTGGTGGGGCATTGTTTCTACCGGTGCAGAACAATGTCTAGCAGGGTTGACAAAGTAAGGGGAAACAATTCCTCAGCAAACTTTCTAGCCAAGAAGTTTGAGATCCGATCAACGGAGTGATTGGAGAGGGCTATTTTGACAGAACTGGTGGAGGATTTCCGAGAAGGAAATCACTGGTTAGAGGGAGCGTAATCTCTAGAGGGTTTCTTGTGAAAATTTATGAATGTTACTAATGCAGAAATCTACTGTTAGATCTAGTTATGCTCCTCCTACTTGATTAAGTTATTAACTGAAAAAAATTCAGATTAATATTGAAGCAAAACACATAACAAACTTTCACCAATTCAGATTTAGAAAAAGTACATGCACACATAGACAAAGTGACACAATGATTTTCTGGACAAATAGTCCTCGGAAAAACCCAATGTGGGAAAACCGGTTTGCTGGCTGCTGGAGGGTTTTATTATTAAGAGTATTTCTGAATACAGTAAATCTGGGTTCCAGATCTGGAAAACCCGACAGAGAAAATATAGATCTACAACTCACCGGCTATTCTGAAGCCAAAATATTGATTGATCCACACCCTCAAATGGGATTTTACAAGACTTTGCCAAAATTAGGCCCTAGAAACCCCAGTGCTACCCCTAAAGCCCCTGCGTCCTTTAGCGCTGGCCTGGAAAGGGCTGCGCAACCCCAGACTAGGTGACGTAGTCCCTACGCTGCCCCTAAGGGTCTCCGTGTAACCTCTGAGAGTTTCCAGCTGCCTTACGTTGCCTTGGGAGTGACTACGCAACGCCTGCGTAGTTGAAGCTTCCCCTGCGCTGCACAGTTGCTGCCCTCTTGCTACTGATGCTCCTGCTTCTCTGCGCTGCCTCTCTGAAGCTGCTCTCTGTCTCTTGCTGATTCTAGGCACTGGGATCAGACCACCCCCTTAGTCTAAACTCCCCTCTCTACAACTGAAACATTTCTGAGAATTCTTAGCAAACCACGCCCTAGAATCTCAGCTTAGCTTCAGTGCTCTGCCTTTGTGTGTTTTTACAAATGACCCCAAGCCTTTCCTTTATACTTTTCTCGTTGGGAAACCAATGACCATGATCAGATCTTGAATCAATGGCTAAATTAAAGAAAGCTTGATCCGTGTGACTTAAGACAATTTCATCACATGTTTAATTTAATTAACTTTAATTATTTAATTTTCCTAAGTTTAGACTTAGGAAATACATTAAAATAATTAATTAATTAAATATCTCCTAAACCACATGAAATTTCCCAAATTCCTTTCTGGGTCTTGTAGATCATGTGTACTCTAGTCCCTCCACAAATTTTGGGAGCTAGAGCACATTCGATGCTACCCGCAATACACAAAATATCAACACTCCCTCTTAGCACGGAGTGTGCTCTAGCAATACATCACACCATGCATTACAAGATTTTGGGCACTGGTTTCTGTGTTGTTGATGCTTGGCCTGTTGCCACTCAACTCTGCACTGCTGCTGTGATTCTGTACTGTTGCCCATGACGCTGTCACCGCTACTGCCAGATCTGTACTATAGCTCCCCCTCAATTTGCTGCATCCGTGCTGCCCATAGTACTGCCATTGCTAATTGCTGTACTGCAGCTTAAGTTGTTGAGAGAAACAACTGAATCTCCTGCCTAATCTTTGACAAACAAGTCAGTTGGGCTGCAACCTTATCACTGAAGCTCCATAGGTTGCTAATCTGTGTTGTCATCTGGAGGATGATGCACAACCACAGCTCTACACTGTGTAAGCAGACTCCCTCTGCACTGCTGACATCAACCCCTTGTGCTGAAATCTCTCACGCTGCTGCTGTACTACACTGTCCTCCCGCGTTGCTGAAGTCACATCAACCCCTACGCTGTTGCTGCCTCTACGTTGTTGCAGCTTTGCTCTGTGCTGCTGAAGTCACATCAACCCCTACGCTGTTGTTGCCTCTACGCTGCTGTTGCATCTGCACTGTGCTGCTCCTTCCAACCTTCAGATTTGCCTCTACTTCATCCGTGATCTATGCACCCACTGCTCCACTTGTCCTGCTACTGTCTTAAGGCTCCCGTAGCTCGGATGTGATCCAAGAGATGAACTGCTCAAGGATCTAGCCCTCATTCTGTAGCTTCTCTACAAATCCATGTCGCCCCACTTTTGTGGTTCATGAGCGCTCATGGCTGCATCATCTTCTGACCCATCCTCTGCCACAACAGCCTTGGAAGAAGAAGCTTCCTTGTCCTTTTTCTTCTGAGGACAATTGCCGGCGAAATGTCCTAATTCACCACACTGGGAGCACTTGATCTTAGATATATCCTTCTTCTTTCCCTACCGCCTCTTTAATGCCAAGGTTGCATTTTCTTCATCACCCTTCTTCACTTTGGTTGATCTCGAGCTGTACTGCTTCTTAGTGATTCTACGGAGTTCTTCTTGACACATGATTGCCCACAAGATGTCCCAATTTGGGAGGTCCGCTCTGCCCACGATACTTTGGACAAAGGTTTTCCACTCATCCGTGTCTGCATTGAGAGCAGTCTTGACCATCACATCATCCTCCACCTTTGCACCTGTGGCAGTCAACTGGTCTCTGATCGACTGTAATTTGAAGAGAAAATGTTCCATGTCTCCCCCGTTGGTCATCATGAATGACCGCATTTGTGTTTCCAACAACATCTTCCTTTGGATGGATTTTCCCTCATATAGGGATGTTAAGGCCTTCCACATCTCATTAGTTGTTTTCTTCTCAGCTATATGTGGGACAATATGGTCCTTAATTCCATCCGCTTCAAGCACTTCTGCATGTAACAGCTTCAAATTTGCGTCACACTGGCTGGCTTCAACAATCCCAGCGTTGCCTCTGCGCTGTAAGTGCGTGGGCCTGCTGGGAGACAACGTAAGACTGCATTACCCTGTCCTCTGCGTAACTCTGCTTCTCTGAAAACTACGTTGTTCCTTTAGATCTGCCCTTCTGCTGCGGTTGATGCACTTCTTGCTGCTTTCTGCAGCAAGATTCTTTAGTCTTCTGCTGGTGACCTTCCTAGATCTGCAATTGCTTTGATACCATGTGAAAATTTCTGAATGTTACTAATGCAGAAATCTACTGTTAGATCTGGTTATGCTCCTCCTACTTCATTAAGTTATTAACTGAACAAATTCAGATTAATATCGAAGCAAAACACATAACAGAGTTTCACCAATTCAGATCTAAAAAAAGTACATGCACACATAGACAAAGTGACACAATGATTTTCTGGACAAATAGTCCTTGGAAAAACCCAATGCGGGAAAACCAGTCTGCTGGCTGCTGGAGGGTTTTATTATTAAGAGTATTTCTGAATACAACAAATCTAGGTTCAAGATCTGGAAAACCTGACAAAGAAAATATAGATCTGCAACTCATCGGCTGTTCTGAAGCCAAAATATTGACTGATCCACACCCTCAAACGAGATTTACAGGACTCAGCGAAAATTAGGCCCTAGAAACCCCAGCGCTGCCCTTGAAGCCCCTGCGTCAGCCTCTGCAGCCCCTGCGTCCTTCACTGTTGGTCTGGAAAGGGCTACGTAACCCCAGACTGGGTGACGCAGTCCCTACGCTGCCCCTAAGGGTCTCCGCGTAACCTCTGAGGGTTTTCAGCTGCCTTATGATGCCCTGGGAGTGACTGCGCAACACCTGTGTAGCTGAAGTTGCCCCTGCGCTGCACAACTGCTGCCCTCTTGCTGCTGATGCTCCTGCTTCTCTGACACTGCTCTTTGTCTCTTGCTGAATCTAGACATTGGGATTAGACCATCCCCTTTGTCTAAACTCCCCTCTTTGCAGTTGAAACACTTCTGAGAATTCTTAGCAAACCACGCCTTAGAATCTCAGCTTAGCTTCAGTGCTCTGCCTTTGTGTGTCTTCACAAATGACCCCAAGCCTTTTCTTTATACTTTTCTCGTTGGGAAACCAACGACCATGATCAGATCTTGAATCAATGGCTTAGATTAAAAGAAAGCTTGATCCCTGTGACTTAAGACAATTTCATCACATGTTTAATTTAATTAACTTTAGTTATTTAATTTTCCTAAGTTTAGACTTAGGAAATATATTAAAATAATTAATTAATTAAATATCTCCTAAACCATATGTAATTTCCCAAATCCCTTTCTGGGGCTTGTAGATCATGCGTACTCGAGTCCCTCCACAAATTTTGGGAGCTAGAGCACATTTGATGCGATCCCCAATACACAAAATCTCAACATTTCTATCTCCAAGAAACCCAGATCCGGTCTCTTGCTGAGAGCAGCAACAGAAGAAGGGAGAAGAGCATCCGTTTCGACATCGTTGAGCAGAGATGGCCTCTCATGGATTGAGGGATCAAGACAGGCTAGATGGAGCATCTAACTTTGTCGTTTGGAAGGCCATAATCCTGTTAGTCCTTGATGAATATCACATCAAATATTATGACGAGAAGGCTGTAGCCGTTCCGGTCGATGCTGATCCGTTGAAGAAGTATGAGGAAGCAGAAGCAAGGGCGAAGTGCTTGATAATGGACGGGGTAAAGGATCATGTGGTCCCACACATTGCCGAGAAGAATACGACAAATGAGATATGGACGACCTTGAGCACAGTTTATCAAGGTACTTCTGTCCAGAGGAAGATGCTTTTGGAGAATCAATTGCGACTATTTCAGATGCACAAGGGAGAGGAAATCGACCCCTTCCTCATAAGATTGAAGGCAATTCGAGATCAGCTGGTTGCTATGGGGGCACCTCCTGATGATGGTCTCGTGGTGAGGACTGCCCTGAATGCAGTCAGTGATGATTGGGAGACCTTTGTCCAAAGTATTTTGGGCAGAGAACAACTTCCAAATTGGGAGGACACGTGGGCAACTCTTTGTCAAGAGGAGATCAGGAGAATGTCCAAGATGGGCAGCAGCAACGGAGGAGTCAAGATCAAGAAGGAGGAGGAGGAAGATGCGGCTCTCGCATCTAAGGGATAGAGGCAATAGTAAGGGAAGAAGAAGAAGGACCTCTCAAAGGTCCGGTGCTTCAGATGTGGCAAATTGGGACACTTCGCCAATACTTGTCCTCAGAAGAAGAACGACAAGGAAGATTTAGATTCTAAGGCTGCGACAACCAAGGGGGATGATGGCATTGATGATGATGTGGCCATGAGTGGTCATGTACCTTGAGAGAAGAGGTGGGGCAACATAGATCTGTAGTTCTCTTGAACTTCAGATGTGGGGTAGGATCCTTGAGGTGCCCAAACTCTTGGATCGCATACGAGCTACGGGAGCCCTTAAAGACAGTAGCAAGATGACTAGAGTCAGTTGGTGCAGAGGATTATGGAGGCACGGTGGCAGTGAGGATGCTGAAGACTAAAGTAGCGTAGTACAGAGGCAGCAACAACGCAAATGCTGATGGGATTTTAGCAACGCAGAGGCAGTGCTTACGCAATGCAAAGCAGTAGACAACACAGAGCTTCAGAGGGTCAGCGCAGTTCAATAGCAGAGGGTGCTTCAGTATCGAGATGCAACCAAACTAACTTGTCTATCAGTATTTTGGGTGATGTCCTTCAGTTGCTTACTTCTCAGCAATTGAGTTGCGGTGCAACACTTAGCAGTTGCAGTGCTATGGGCAACATGATGCAACATTTGAGAGGGGCTGTAGTACAGATGACGCAGTGTTAGTGGCAGTGACATGGGCAGCAGTACAGAGAGCAACAACGCAATGGATGAAGGGCAACAGGCCAAGCATCAACAACGCAGGGGATCGATGCCATGGATCAGAGTAACACTTTTGGGTTGAAGTGTTGCTAGAGCACATTCCTCAGTAAGAGGGAGTGTTGAGATTTTGGGTAGCATCAGATGTGCTGTAGCTCGGAAACTTTGTGGAGGGGCTAGAACACATGAGATCTCGAAGGCCCATAAATCGTTTGGAGAAATTCCACCCAGAGCCTAAGTTATTCCAAAAATTAATTATTTTAATGGAGACCCTAAGTCTAACTTAGGGAAATTAAATAATTAAAGGGAATTAATTTAAACATGTGGGTGAGAATGTTGTAAGTGATGTGGATCAAATATTTGCTAATCTTAGTCATTGATTAGAGATTAGATCATGACCGTTGATTGTTCAACGAGAAAAGTATTATAGGACGGCTTGGGGTCAGTTGCAGGAGACACATAGAGTGGCAGTACTTGAGCTAAGTCAAAATTTTGGGGCGCGGTTTGCTGAGAATTTTTGAGTGAGCTTGCAGTGCAGTGAGGGGCAGATCGACAGTGGGATTTCACATCTGAGGCCAACAATACATTGGCAGAGAGGCAGATTCATATCAGAACTGCAGAGAGACCCAGCAAGGGTGACACAAGCCAGCCATGCTCACGTAGAGGCAACACAGAGCCTCACGCAACCCAGACAGGGTGACTTAGAGGCAGCGTAGGCCCAACAGGGGTGACGCAGGCCAAACCAGAGCAGCACAGAGGCTCAGGCAGGGCTGGAGGGTTGACATAGAGCTGGGAAAGGCAACGCTGGGGTTCCAATGGGCCAGAAAGGGCTCGTTTTCAGCAGATCCAGAAGGTGTGAAGTAGCCACATTGAAGGGTGGTGCAGTGACTGCATAGGGACTCGTGGGGTTCTTCATTCTCAACTGAATCAACCATATTTTCTGTCTCCGAGAGATAGAGGTACACGTGCTGAGATTTTCTCTGTTTGGGCAAACCATGTCTGGTGCCCTTGATTGTATTCATAATTCTACATAATAATAAAATCCTCTAAGAGCTGTTGCACCAATTTTCCCGCATTGGGTTTTTACGGGGACATTTGTTCGAAAAATCTTGTGTGTCCTTTGTGATGTGTCCTTATTTCTTTAATACTTGATCTGTATGTATGTGTAGATCTGCAGTGTGTTTACTTCGCTGTTTTCTAAATATTTCTGAAAATAACTTGTAAATGTAAAAGCACAAGTAGGAGAAGTAAACCGTATTTCTGTAGTAGAAATTTTTGTTAAGTAGTTTTAGGAATTTTCACTAGCAACAATGCAAATTCTTCAGTGACAGTCAGAAGCTAGTAGTAGTCAGGACTTGGGAGATAGATGCATCATACTGAACACAATTGATTCAGTGTTTTGGATGCTTCTCAATTGCAGATGTTGTAGTTGCAGCAACAACAGATGAGAGGGAGTTGCAGTGCAGATGCAGAGTTGGCAACAATGTCAACAACAACACAGATGCAACATCAGAGTTGCGCAGTGGTTGGTGGGCAACAACAACAAGATATCAACAACATGATAGGAGATGATACAGAGACAGAGTGTTGTAGCAAGGTGTGCAACACTAGAACACAATCCTCGCTTAGAGGGAGTGTTAGTTTTTGTAGCATTGGATGTGTCACGAAACTTGGTGGAGAGGCTAGAATACATGAGATCTCTAAAATCCAGAAATTGTTTATGGAAATTCCACTTAGAGATGGCTTAGTTAGATTATTAGCTGATTTTTAAATATTTCCTAAGTCTAAACATAGGGAATATGGTTAATTAATTAAAATTAATTAAGTCAAGGTGAGAATTCTCTAGAAATTCACACGGATCGAGTCTGATATGATCCTAGCCCTTGATTAAGTATAAATATTGGTCGTTGGTGCTTCAACAGAGGATTATAAGAAGTCAACGGGCACTTGGAGAATACACTTGAGGAGTGTGATTTCCTTGGAAGTTCGATTTCCAAAGAGTAGCTTCAATTGCCGGAAAGCCAGAGATCGAAGCAGAGTTAGTGAGGGGTAGGGGCAGTGATCCAGAGGAAGTTTTCCAAATCCGAGGAGGCAGCAGCGAGTGACAAACACGCAGAAGAAGCGCAAGGACTGCGCAGTAGCTGAAGCAGAGCAGTTTGATTTAGCTGGGGAGGAAGTCGAATCAACTTCCAAAGGTTGGGAAAGTCTTCCAAAGGGTTGGAGAGTCACTTCCAGTAGCAAAGACATGCAAGACAGCTTGCTCAAAGGCCGAAAATGAGACACGTGTGAGAGGCAGTGCTGGGTTTGCACAAAGGGCCTATTTAGGGGTTTGGATGACTAGTTTTTTTGGAGGAGCCAGTGTCGGGATTGCTTGTGGGGTGAGAGAATTTTCTCTCCGATTATTTTTTGTCAGATACTTGCTGTTTGGATTCTCGGTTGGGCATCCATAGATTGTACTCAGAATTTCATTGCTGCATAATAATAAAAACCCTAAGCTAATGGACCGGTTTTCCCAAGTTGGGTTTTTCCTAGGATATTTATCCAAAAATAACTGTGTAAATTTTATGTGGGTGTGCTCTATTTTTTCAGTTTCCAACACTATTTTCTTCTGCAATTTATTTGTGAAAATCATAGTGTGAATTCTTTCATATTTTCCGTAGCAGACAATAGATAAATTGTTAAATAAATTAACAATTAGAAAAATAATTTCCAGTTTCCGTGATAAATGAAATTTTCACACCACTATCTCCGCCACCTAAGCCAACCTTGTGGTCCCTCGCCCATCTGTTATGATCGTATGTTTGAAGGTGGGCCTCCGGACCCCAGAGGTATTGCTTTTCATTGGTATAGTTGAGTAATTTTGCTTACTTATCATTGGCACTTTTGGGCGTGAATTGGTGGGGGGATTCGGCGGAAAGGGTGGGCTAGGTCCATACTCTTGTCCCCTCTGCCCGATTTGGTGGTTAGCCTTGTATCCTAGTCCTGTGGGAACTCCTTTAATGGCCCTTAGCTTTAGGGCTAGCATTAGATGGGAAATCTCGATTTTGGTTGTGTGGCCCTGCTTCCAGACACCATTTACATCACTCCCCTCTACTCATTTTAACCCTATTCATCATTTTCCCATCTGGGTCCACTAGGTCCACAAAGGGTTAGCTTCCCCCTCCCCTTGTCCACACCTTGGGTTAGGCCAGAAACGATGCCTCAGAGGTTGACGCAACTTAAATAAAAGAAAAAGCATAATTTGACAACTCTCAATTGGAAATGTACCACAAAATGCAAAAGATGGTCGGCACATACAAATTTATCACGTGAGCCAAAGCCAAACATGTGCTCTACCCCTCATTCATGGCCATCACCATGGTTCCTAGAGGCCCTAGATGAGCCCCCCTTCACATTAAGGAACCCATGATTGTCCCAACCCTTGGTGGGTGATGAACTGCCACACCACAAAAGGGGGGTATCTACTGCCATATCGTACACATCATGCTCTCATTCCCTAGAGCCCCAAGCAATTATGAAGAAAAATCAATCAAAGGCAAAAGGCATATGAAGAAGGGTGGAAACATAAACGCTGGGTAACTCATGTACCACGATTTGCGCCCTCCTACACTCATATACCCAAGTGTGGGCTTCCCTCATCACAACTACCCTTGTACCATGACATGTTGCCTGGAGCCTTCCCTTGATCCCCATTCCATTCCATCACGATATCACATGCCACCCGCCAATTGATGGATTTACCATGTGTTACCCACCACTTCGTGGGTGATATCCCTAGGAGAAATTTTTTCTCCAAGTTGGTACTCAATAGACAACCAACAACCCCTTGCAACCCTCAACTAGCTTGTTGTGCCATTTCTCCGCCACTTGAGCCAGCCATGTGGTCCCTCACCCATCTGTATTGATCATATGTTTGAAGGTGGGCCTCTTGAACCTAAAGGCATGTCTTGTCATTTGGTCATTGAGTATTGGGTTTACTTATCATGGGCACTTATGGGCATGGATTAACGGGGGGATTCGGCGGAAAGAGTGGTTTTAAGTTTGTGCTTCTGCCCCCTTGACCTCTTTGGGATGTTGCCCTTGGATTTTAGTCCCTTGAGATCTCCTTTACTGACCATTTGGGTTTAGGGTGGTATTACTTGGGAAAACCCGATTTTGGTTGCGTTGTGTTGCTCCCTTATCCACATATATCACTCTCCTTCCACTCATTATAACCCCATTCATCATATCTCCCACCTGGGTCAAATTTCCTCACTGGGTCCACATAGGGTTAACCTCCCCATTCCTTTGCCCCCACCTTGGGTCAAGCTTTAAACAATGCCTTGGAGGTTGAAGCAGCTGAAAAGAAAAAGTAAAAGCATAAATGGCCACATTCAACAGGAAAATGTACCACAAGATGCAAAAGTTGGCTGGGACAAACATATTTAGCACGTGGGCAAAAGCCAATGCATGAGCTTTACCCCATACCCATGGCCATCACCCTGGTTCCATAGGCCCTAGATGAGCCTCCTCTATCATTCAGGAACCTATGATTGTCCCAACCCCTGGAGGGCAACAAACCGCCCCACAAAAAAGGGGGTAATCACTGTTATATCTTACACATCATGCTCTTAGACTTTGAGCCCCGAGCAGTTAATTAAAAAAAATCATAAAAGGAAAAAGGCATATAAAGAAGGGTGGAAAAATCAAGGTCGGGGCACCTCATGTACCATGATTGCTCCCTCCTATACATTATATACCTAGCTGCAGGCTTCCCTTTTTTAGCTTCTTTGTGCCCCAATATGTGGCCCAGGATTGCCCCCCTCTCATTCCCTATTCCATTCACCTCTTTAACACATGCCACCACCATTTGAGGAATGTACCTTGGACATACTATTCCCTCTAAAGGTAGTAACTACCTAATAAGGTACTTGGCTAATCCTCTTTAGAGCTTGGAGACATTAGCACATGCCAAAGCCCACTATGGAAGGGCATGCCATTATGAAGTCTCCACTTGTTGTCCATGGATTGTAAGCTCTTTTACCCGATTATTTTAATGACTTATTGTCCTGGAAGGCTAGGGGACACATTGGATCTTATGCAGGATTACAAATGGTGTCCATTATGGGTTTGGTCTCCCTATACGAGGTCTAACACTCTAGAGGGCTACATTGGCACATGTAGGGTGTGTGTCGAGAGCCATAGGCCTCCACAACAGTAGACAACACACCATGGATCCATAGAGATGTTCAGAGATTGCTCGAGATCCACCTTTTGAACGAGGAAGATGCATCTGGTACACTATGACCAGCTGGCCCCACAGGTGCACCACACACTTGGTAGGTGTCACAGGACTTGTACGTTGACATGGCATCATTCATTCCATCATCTGAGCCCTTATAGATGGTATACAAGCAACTTCGACTCACTTGGAGACCCATGAAGTCATTAGTGTGCCCCCACACACATTGGGTGCACCACAGGTTTATTGTTTGGAGAACAAGGGGCCACCCCCTTGTCCATCATTTTTGAGGGTTCTATTCATCATTATGGCACTTATGGACCTCACCAGGCCTCTTGGAGTGCCCTACGACATGCATAGATTATTATTTGACCTTTTGAGAGGCTTATTATTTTATTTGTGAGCTAGTTTGGTGGACTTGTCACCGAAAGTTAGTTAATTTGCACATTATTTTATTTTAGGGGCAAATGTATGCCCAATTTGGTAATTCGAACTCCTAATGAGTGTATAAATAGGAGTTAGATGAATTCATTTTGGATCATCACTTGAATTGGGATCTCTCTATCTTTAGGGAACTTCACATTTTTCCTTGGAGGATTATTTTTGGATGATGGATGAATTTTGATGTATGGATTGGGTTCTTTCTATCTTGGAGCTTCTTAATTGCAAATGTGATGCTGGTTGGATATACTCTCTAACATTGTAAGTGAAAATTTAACGTTGTTTTCCTTGATGCTGCATACATTGGAACTTCGCTATAATTGGGGCTAATTGCTGCATGTATGTGATGTGGAATTATGTATCTATTATACTTATTCTATGTATGGGCCATTGTTAGATGAATGAAATGTCCTAGAGATCATGTTATCTTGATAAGCTTGCACCATTTGTATGAAGTATAAATTGCTTAAAATTCACTTTTCTTCTCTTTCCTCTAACATTGGACGAAGTTGACTTTTGGAGCCTCCTTGAACAAGAAACTAAATCCTTCTTCATTATCATCCTTGACTCCATATCCCCAAGTGAATGAAGCATTGGTCCCTCAAAAAGGGTGATCATTTTAACCCTCGTTTTCATTTTTCCCCTTTTTTCCTAGGTCTAGCCCCATTAGGTCACCTAGGGCATCAATTTCTCGGTAAACTGGGCACAGGAAAACTTCAATCTCCTAGATACAACTGCGTTGGTGGGTCCCCTAACTCTCCAAATTTGAAGCAATTTCGATTGTGGAATCTTCGGATACCCCAAGCCCTAGCTCTAGGATCAAGTTTTGCCTAGGTGTTCCCAAGGCTAGAACATAGTAGGATCAATTTAACATCTTTGGGTGAAAATTCTTGTTTGATCCTTTCCCCTTACCTTGGCCAGGTTAAGAACATGGTTACTTGGGAGCGGCAGCGAAAGCGGGGAGCGGGAGCGCCATTTTCAAAAGCTCTCGGTCCGGAGCGTTTCGGGGAGTTTTTTTTTTAAATATATATATATTTTTAAATTTTGATGCATATATGTCAACAAAAGCATGTAGAATGATGAATTAGACATAAAAAACATAAAAACATAGATTGAACCATATAACATCAATCATCTAGAAGTTATAATCTTCATCAACCATGCCCACAAGCTAGAAAGATACAACATATTGACTCTTGAGTCTCATGAATCATCAATCTTAAGGTTTCAAGCTTTCAAAATTCAATATATAACATTTATCATCATTGATATATAACATCTATCATCATTGATTCATTGATTTCAAATTTCAATATATAACATTTATCATCATTGATATCTATCATTATCATCATTGATTCATTGATTTCAAAATTCAATATATAACATTTATCATCATTGATATATAACATTTATCATCATTGATTCATTGATCACCATAGCTGTAGTTGTAAGCTAAGTGTAACCGATAACCACTACAACAAAGAATATTTAACATGAAATGAAATGTTATAAAATGAAACGAAATGAACTTTCATGAAGCATCATATTCATAATTCATAATGACTTATAAACTTATAAATGCCAACTTCAAAGTTTCACCTTTCAAATTCAAACTTCAAACTTAAATTGTCATATATTGTTTACAAAAATTATCATAATAAATATGAAAGAGTCAAGTTTTAATTGTTCAACAGTTAAAAGTTAAAAACTACTAGAAAATAGAAAATACTAGTAAACATCAAATTTATTTTATCTATTGGTTGGCCCCTTGCCACGCCCACGAGAAATGTCTAATTTGTGAGAACCACGAGGCAATGGTGGTCTTCTAGTACTCTCAGGAGTACCACGACCATAACTAGAAGGCGGAGGGCAACATAAGGATGTAGGTGGAGGCTGAATTTGCAAAGGAAGAATAGTTGGAAATCGAGCACTGGCACTGGCACCCACACTGCAACTGGATGGTGGGACTAGCCCTGTGTGTGGCGGTGGCATGGCTGCTATTGCTTCATCATCATCCCTCAAAAGTTCTGCTTCCAATTCTTCGATATGTACAGTGTCGTCCTCCAAATTATCATCCTTTGGGTTGTTGTCCCAAACTTTATATGATTGATCCTCATATTCTCGATCACAGTAATGACTCAACAACCTCAAGTTGTAATGCACATAAACCAAGCTTTCTGCTCGGTTTTCATTCAGCCTGTTTCTTCTCACATTATGTATGAAGCTGTAGGTGCTCCAACACCTCTGTAGAAGAAGTATTTACAACTTGTGAGAGAACTTTTTTTGCCAACTTTGGCAAAAGTCCCATGCCACCATATGCTTCCCACCATGTGAGAGCATCAAATTTGTCTCCGTCTTCCATTGCATGGAAAGAACCAAAGTTACCAGTGCAACTGAAGTATCTGCCTAATTCAAGGCGCAATCTAACACACTTCTCCCTGTTGGGGACCAACTTTGTCTAATGCGTTCATGTATCCCTCTTGTACCTCTGGATCTGTGTGAGGTTTGATCCTAACCCCACATCTAGGTGCAGGTTGGCCCAACCAAGATGGAGAGTAGTATTTTGGCATAAGGATATATGCCAAGGCATGTGGTGGAACATTAAGTTTATTCCATCGTGTACACATACAGTCGTGAATCACTGCATACAAGTTGGGATCATTTTCCTTAACAACATCTTTTATTTTCCTCAACATGCTATCCATCTGCTCATACACCTCCCTAATCACTGGTTTATCTGTATCTGAAAAATGAATCATGTGATAAATGGGCTTGGTGAAATTCAAAATTTCCCTCACACGTGCCCAAAACAAAGGATCAAGGGCGGTCCCCTCCACATGTTCAAAACCTTGCCTGTTAACTATTGTTGCTACCCTGTCCTTTAATACCTGCCAGTGTGGACTTGATACCATGGCTGCCAATGACTCTCTTACCCTCAAAAGGCACCTGAAGGTGAGGTAATAGCTAGCAAATATAGTCTTTGCTATCTTCAACAACTCCAATTTTGAGTGAGTACGGAAAAGCCCATGGGTATTGCTATGATTTGTAATAAATTTTATCATTTTTTACCTCTCTTGTACAAATCACCAAGCCATTTGTATTGAGGTTGTTTTTTTTAATGATACCATGCATCAAAAGGTTCATTGTGTGAACCAAGCACCCAGACCAAAATATGTTGGGGTATTTATCGTCAATAATTGCTCCTGTTGCCTTACAATTAGCAGCATGAACTTGTCATTCTATTCAAAGAATGACTTATTTTAGCTTTTTCATGATCAAGTCCCACGGTTCTGGCCTTGTCATACCCAGGGCTCTTGTATCCTTTGGGGGCATCATTAATGGCAGAAACCATTTCATGCCAATAAGGTAAGCGAAGAACATTGAATGGCACCCCACATGCATAGAGAAACCGGATTTTTTTTGAATCCACATCATTCCTACCCCCTTCGTCAAGGAAATCGGATATGGTTCTATGCCTTAAAGTGATGTTTGGTCCAGGCGTGCCTCCATATCCACTGCCATGGGTGGAAGTTGACGAACTTCTTTGTCCATGATGTGATGGTCCTGATGGTGCATAAGAATCAATGAGACCCCTAGATCTTTTAGATCTATGTAGAGCAACCTCCTCTTCCTTTCTGTATTTCTCTCTCTCTGTTGCTGGCACACTTACACAAATTTCGATTCCTAGATTTTTCTCTCGATCCCCTGGCATTTTCCCACAAAGGTGCCTTCTGGCACGAGTGTATGAACCTGTGTATTCTTTATTGCAATGGGGGCAAAGAAATTTAGTGGTTCCACCACCTTTCCCTCCTTCCTGCCTCTGAACATATTTCCACAATGGTGTTTGACTTTGGTCTTGTTTAGTCGGGGTCTCTGTGGCCTCATGTTCTCCACTCTCCCCTTCCTCCTCAGCATACTCCTCCTCTTCAGGATTTTCATCAAATCCACTATAGCCCACTTCTTCATCTTCCTCTTTTCTAATGGGCCTCTTTCTTCTACTCTCCAACACTATTATTACAAAGAAAGGAACCAACATGAAGAAAATCCCTAGCCATATAGCCATGATGTTTCAAGTTTCAAGTTTCAAGTTTCTAGCCTGCAAAAAAAAAAACGGAGGAATGCCAAATGGGAATAGGAAATGCAACATAGAAAAAAAACAATTCAATATTTAAGTTTTCAACACACTAAAATGCAACATTGAGAAAAAAATTCAAGTTTTCATTTTTGATCAACTTAAAAATGCAATATAGAAAATAAAAATCTAGATTAGCAGTCCTACCTCTTTATCTTGAGTCCTGACAACTTCAATCCTCCTCTTGCTCTCTTGTAGCTTGCTCCTTGCTCTCTCCTTCTCTCCTTGCTCTCAAACTCTCAAGCTCTCTCTTGCTTTCAAACTAACAACGATAACAATCAAATGAGGGGGGGGAGGGCTTTTATTTACCCAACCCCCCCTCCCTCCCAAAAAAATTTGGAAAATTCATCGTCGGATTTTTTTTTTTCCGCGCCGGGGAGCGTTCGGGAGCGAACACTCCCCGACTGCTCCCTCCATTTAAAAAACGCTCCCGAATCGTTTTTTTAATGGAGGGACCGCTCGGGGAGCGTTCGCCCCCAAGAAAACAGGGAGCGTTTATCCAGGCTGGAAGCGCACTCTCAAGCGCTCCCAAACGGAGTGCATTTTGGGAGCAGGATCTGGGGGGGGGGGGGGACGATTCCCAGTGACCTTGGTTAAGAACATCATTTGTTTCCAAAATCCACCCACTAACCTTAGCTGGGTTGGCCTTGTGTGGTCCCATTCTTCACCAAAGCCTATTTATCAGGGGCTATTCGAGAATTCAAGTTCCCAAGGGATTTTAGGGATCGAGAACCTCCTTTATAGGTCATATTATTCTACCTCAACCCTCCAATCCTCATTTCTTTTCCTTAGAAAATCAAGTCCCTTGCTTAGAATGCAAGCAAGTTCCATTCTTCATTCTATCCTAGGGAAAGGGTCTTTAAGGTCACTTCATACCAATTCATTGACCCATCCTTTATAAGTGACTAACTAACCACTGGGTCTCCTCCCATTGGTGAAAGTCTGTAAAGAGCAGGGAGTCTTAGCTGTGGTGATAGTGGGCTAAGTCTCCATTGTTTCCCTTGACATAACAATTTCCCTCTTAAGAGTCCCTTTTAGGTCACCTGTTGGTTCAAGTGGTAACATCATGGGCATGTCACCTCCTTTAAAGGTTGAAACCACCTAATAGGGTTCTTGGTTAACCCCCTTATTGAGCTTGGAGACACCTGTACATCCCAAAGCCCACTATGGAAGGGCATGCTACCATGAAGCGCCCACTTGATTCAATTATTTATAAGCTCTTTTAACTGATTACTCTAATGATTTGTTGTATTGGAGGGCAAGGGGACGCATTGGATCTTATGCAGGATTGCAGGTTGGTCTCCACTTGAGGCTTGGTCTCCCTATATGGGGTCCAGGCCCTCCAGAGGGCCACATTGGCACTTGTAGGGTGAGCGTTGAGAGCCATGTGCCTCCACCATAGTAGAGAGTACTTCAAGGATCGCCAACACCATTCAGTGATTTCTTGTGTTCTATCTTTTAGATGAGGGTGATGCATCTGGATCACCATGCCCAACCGACTTCACACTTGTACCACACACTTAGTAGAGGTTCCAGGGTCCAGATGAGGATTTGTCTCACTGCAAGAGAGAAAGGGAAGGCTTATGTCATCATCCTAGCCCTTGCAGATGGTTACAGGCATTATCGATCCACTTGGAGACCCATGAGGATGTCATAATGCTCCACACCCACTTGGGGACACCACATATGACTTGCTTGGATATCAATGGGCCAACCCTTTATCCACTATGTTTCGAGTCTGTTCTTTCACCATGGGACACTTTGGACTCCAGTAGGCCTTCTCAATGGCCCAACGACTCATTATGTTGATTATTATGCCCTCTTGAGAGGTTTTTTTTTATGTTATTGAGCTATCTTGGTGGGCTTGTCACCAAGGGATGTTATTATTGCACATTATTTTATTATTTGAGGCTTAATTAAGCCTAATTAGGCAAATCAAACTCTTTAGAGAGGATATAAATTGATGAGAGGCTCATTCATTCCTCTCATCATCACTTGTTTGGGATTAGTAGCTCTTGCGAGAATTTTGCATTCCCTTTTGGAGAACGAGTTTGGTTTTATGGATGAAATTTGATGCTTGGATACTATTCTCTTGATCTTGGAGCTTCAAATTTTTCTTGATTTGATGATTGGATATACTCGTTGTACATGTAAGTGCTATATATCATGGCTATTCTTTACTTTATCTTGTCACATGAATAATGTATGGGATTTTTGCTTTCTAAAGCTGAAATTTGCCCTAATTTATATGAAATTGTATAAGTTTTAGACTTTTGAAGTGTTGCATATATTACATCTATGTTTCACGGGTTCGCGAACCCAGGGGTGGGGTTCTCAAACCCGTCCTGGCTTCTCATCCCCAAGAACCTGATTTGAGTATGGGTTCTTTTGAAACGAACCTATAAGAATTAGGTTCTTCTACCAAGAACCGAGTTCTTCGTTAAAAATATTTAGGCGTGTTTGACGTTTAGGGTACTTGGAACCCCGATAATGGGTACTTCGAACCCCAAAATCGGGTTCTTTAGGGTTCTTTGTTGAATGATTTTTGAAATAAAAATTTAAATTAAAAAAAATTGTGGAAAGTCTAAAGGTGAATACATAACCCATAAAACCTAAAATTGCTTCACTCTTCGTTGTTTAACGACGACATGTCGTTTGAGAAAACAACCATTCGGTTTGACTATTGAGACAACGAGCATTCCCTGGTGTGTTTAGGGCATTCGTTGGTGTGTGTGTAGGTGAATGGAGGTTCTCACAGAGATGCAATCCATGCTTGAAGATTCACAGGTAGCTCTTGAAAATTCACCGTGCGGCATGAATTAATTGTAATTTCGGTGTGTTCAAACTTAACTGTTTGCAGAACAAAATTAGGAAATTAAAATTTAATTCTAAATAGTAAATCAACCCATGATGTCAAAGATGGGAAAGCTTCCTTATGACAAATATTAGAATCTTGAAGCAACCACGATAAATTCAACTCAACATCAAAGCAAAACATATAACAGATCTCTACCAATTCAGATCTAGAATAAGCACATGCGAACATAGACAAAGTGACAGTTATTTCTGGACAAGCTGTCCCCGGAAAAACCCAATGTGGGAAAATCGGTCTCTGGCTGCTGGAGGGCTCTATTATTAAGAATATTTTTGAATACACAACTTTGGGTTCCAGATTTGAAAAACCTATAGAGAAAACTCTAGATCTGTAGCACCTTGTTGATCTAAGACCAACAATATTGATTGATCCACACCCTCAAATGGGATTTACAGAACTCAGCTAGATCTAGGCCTAGAAACCCCAGATCTACCTCTGAAAGACACTGCGTCAGCCTCTAAAGGCCTCCAAATGCTCAGCGCTGTCACTGGAAGGGACTGCGTTACCCCAGACTGGGTGACGCAGTCACTATGCTGCCCCTAAGGGTCTTTGCGTAACCCTTGAAGGATTTCTTGAAAATCACGCTGTCCTTGCTACTGCTGCCTTCCTCTGCGCTGTCTTCCTGATCTCTTCTCTGCTTCTTGTGTATTCTAGACCCTAGGATCAGATCGTCCCCTTGGTCTAAATTCCCCTCTCTGCAACTGAAACACTTCTGAGAATTCTTAGCAACCCTGCACTAGAATCTCAGCTTAGTTTTATTGCTCTGCCTCTGTGTGTCTTACAAATGACTCCAAGCCTTTCCTTTATACTTTTCTCGTTGACAAATCAACGTCCAAGATTAAATCTTTAATCAATGGCTAAGTTTAAAGGAAAGCTTGATCCGTGTGACTTAAGACAATTTCATCACATGTTTAATTAAATTCACTTCATTTATTTTATTTTCTTAAGTTTTAACTTAGTAAATACATTAAAATAATTAATTAATTTAATATCTCCTAAACCAGATGAAATTTCCCAAATCCATTTATGGGTCTTGTAGATCAGGTGAGTTCTAGTCCTTCCTCAAAATTTGGGATCTAGAGCACAACTGATGGTACCCAAATACACAAAATCTCAACACTCCCTCTTAGCATCAAGGGTGTGCTCTAGCAATACATCACACTTATGCATTACATGATTTTGGGCACTGGTTATGTGCTGTTGAAGCTTGGCCTCCTGCCACTCAACTCTGCACTACTACTGCCATTCTGTACTGCAGCCCATGACTCTGCTACTGCTACTGACACTGCAACCACTGTACTGCAGCTCCCTCTCAATATGTTGCATCTGTGCTGCTCATAGCACTGCCACTGCTGATCCGCTGCACTGCAACTTCAGTTGTTGAGAGAAACAATTGAGTGTCCTGCCCAATCTTTGACAAACAAGTTTGATGGTCTGCATCCTCATCAATGAAGCTCCATAGGCTACAGATCTGTGTTCGCATCTAAAGAACGATGCACAACTACAACTCTTCCTACGTAATCAGACTCCCTCTGCACTATCGAAGTCACATCAGCGCCTTGTGCTGAAATCTATTACGCTGCTGCTGCATTGCGTTGTCCCTCTGAAGCTCTCTACGCTGCTGCAGCTCTGCATTGCGCTGTCCCTTTGAAGCTCTTTGCGTTGCTGCAGCTCTGCACTGCGCTGTTGAAGTCACATCAGCCTCTGCGCTGCTACTGCTTCTACGCTCTGCGTTGCTCCTCCCAGGCTCCAGATTTGCCTCTGCTTATGCCTCATCTGTGATCTATGCACCCACTACTCGACTTGTCTCGCTACTGTCTTAAGGCTGCCGTAGCTCGCTTGTGATCCAAGGGATGAGCTGCTCAAGGATCCCACCTCACTTCCATGTAGCTCCTCTACATGTCCATGTCACCCCACCTCCGTGGTTCATGAGCACTCATGGCTACATCATCTCCCGACCCATCATCTGCCACCGCTGCTTTGGAAGAAGATGCTTCCTTGTCCTTCTTTTCTGGACAATGGCTGGCAAAATGTCCCATTTCGCCACACTGGAAGCACTTGATCTTAGAAAGATCCTTCTTCTTCTTCGTTTATACTACAAAAGCATCTTAATTTGTCTTCCTCTCCTGTCTTTACTTTGCTCAACCTAAGTGCCTTCTTCTTGGTGGTCTGCGTGGTCTTCTTGCCGCGGATCGACTGAGCCCATCCCAATTTGAAGATACTTTCTTGTGAATCGCACAGACAAGGTTTTCATGTCTGGTAGTGAGCAGGGGCAATCACATTTATCCTTTGCATCATCTACGATTTTTTATTGTGGTAAGTTGATCCTTGATTGACTGCAATCTGAAGAGGAAATGTCGATGTCTTCTCCCTTGGTCATCATGAATGACCTCATTTGGGCCTCCAACAACATGTTTCTTTGGATTGATTTTCCCTCATATAGGGAAGTCAAGGCCTTCCACATCTCATTGGTTTTCCTCTTCTCAGCTATGTGTGGCACAATATGATCCTTGATATTGTCCATTATCAACCGCTTGGCATGCCCAACATCTTCTCTATGCTTCCGTAGGAGATCCGCAGCTGTCAGTGTGGCTAGGGTTTGCTCTGTATGGTCTCTTAGACCGTATGCCTCAAGGACAATCAGGATCATAGCTTTCCACACCAAAAATTTTGAGAGGCCCTTTAGCCTATCCTAATCACGCATTCCATGAGGAGCCATCTGCTCAGAATGTGTCAGAGCTCCTCTTCTCTACGCTAGAGATATTGGATATAGGGTCCTTTACGAACTGGGCACACTCTGCTCCATTTGACACTTGATTTCCCTCCTTGGAAATCTACCAAATCAACTATGATTCAGCTTATTCTTTGATCCTCAAAGTCAGCTTCCTGCATTCCTTTGGCAAGAAACTCTGCGAGAAGCTCTCTTTGACGCTTGTCACTTGTGCTAGGCTAAAAATACGAAAACTTCGAGAGAATTTGTTACGATATTTCGAATTTTCTTCGCAACTTTTAACGAGTTCTTGGATGCGACGGTTCGGTTACGAATGACATTGGGTGACCCGGACCACTTGTTGTTGCAGGCGCCGCCTGCGCTGCCGATGTTGCGCGGCTTGCTGAGATTGCGATGTTTGAACAGCGTCTTCCTCGTAGATGCAACAAAGCGCGTATTTGTCCCTTTAGATGCGCTTTCTGTTTTGTCCTTTCCGGTACAACACAATGAATCATCTCTGATTCTTTCATTTGGTGACCCTTTTAGATACCTGTTAACACGATACCATGTAGAAATTTCTGAATCTTAATTCTTATGCAAAAATTATTTCTGTTAATCCGGTTAAGCTTCTTCTACTTATACAAGTTATCAACTGAATAAATTCAAGTTAACATCAAAGCAAAACACATAACAGATCTCTACCAATTCAGATCTAGAATAAGCACATGTACACATAGACAAAGTGATAGTTGTTTCTGGACAAGCGTACGGAAAAATGACCAGCGAAATCGGTCTGCGGGCCGCTTGAGGGCTCTGTGTGAAATATTTACGAATACACAACTCCGGGTTGCGAAGATCGAGAAAAACCTACGGAAAACTCTGGGTCTGTGACCCTCGGCCAGTCTAAGACCATGACCAGGCGGTCCACCCTCCAAGACGAGTTTACGAAACTCGGCCAGGATCTGGGCCTGAACGGTCTGCCCCACAAAGACGCTGCCCGGCCTACGAAGGCCTCCAAATGCTCAGCGGCCCATCCGCGGAAGGGCTGGTGCCCTGAGCGGGTGGCCCGGGTCCTGCGGCACCGCCCCAGGGTGCGTAGCCACGAGGGATTTCACGAAAATCGCATTTGTCCTTGCTATTTGTGCCCTCTTTCATTGCTGCTGCTGCTGCTACCTTCCTGTGCGCTGTCTTTCCTAATCTCTTCTCTGCTTCTTGTGTATTCTAGACCCCGAGATCAAATCATCCCCTTGGTCTAAATTCCCCTCTCTGCAACTGAAACACTTGAGAATTCTTAGCAACCCCGCCCTAGAATCTCAGCTTAGCTTCAGTGCTCTGCCTTTGTGTGTCTTACAAATGACCCCAAGCCTTTCCTTTATACTTTTCTCGTTGACAAATCAATGGCCAAGATTAAATCTTTAATCAATGGCTAAGATTAAAAAAAAGCTTGATCCATGTGACTTAAGACAATTTCATCACATGTTTAATTAAATTCACTTTAATTATTTTATTTTCCTAAGTTTTAACTTAGGAAATACATTAAAATAATTAATTAATTTAATATCTCCTAAACCAGATGAAATCTCCCAAATCTATTACTGGGTCTTGTAGATCAGCTGAACTTTAGTCCTTTCTCAAAATTTGGGACATAGAGCACAACTGATGCTACCCTAAATACACAAAATCTCAACAGTCCTCCCTTGATTGATCAACTCCATACCCTTGACCTAGTTCGGGTCTACTTGGGTTCTTTGTGGTCCCATAACCCTACAAATAAAAAATCCACAAGGACTACATAAAAACCACATTTTAGGGATCCTTAGGTTAATAATGCATTTCTCAAGGAATATTCCCCAAACATAGGCCTAAGCATCCCCTTAGCCCTTCCTAGAGAGTCAATTAGCTTGCTTCTAAAGCAAGTAAGCCATTTTTTTGAGCCTCTCTTGAGAATAGGCTTCAGGAGTCACTCCTCATCCCATCATTGATCCATTCATCTTTGTGATTCCTTTTATACTGGGTCTCCTCCCATCGGTGAAAGTCCGTAAAGAGAAGGGAGCTATAGTTGAGGAATAATGGGCTATTGCTCCAATGTTTCCCCTTGACCTAATAGTTGCTCTATAGGATCTCCTCCTTGGACCCCTACTAGTTTGAGCGTGAAAATTTTGGCGCCGTTGCTGCAGACACGAGACGTGTGTCTTGTTCCCCATACGACAAGATAGGCATATCATTCATGGCTACTCCATTGGAAGAACGAAGCCCTAGTTCTTCATTGAGTTCTAAAGATCAATGCTTGTATGGTGAAGCAAGCATCTTTCAAGGCACTTAGATTCACTCTGGCAACTCCATTTTGGCATTATATGCAAAATCATGAAAAATGGATGATTTCGATAAAGAATGTATTCATGATATTATCCCCAAAGAAGTCCAAGGCCTATGGGAAAGATCGGATTTGTGGGCTAAGCTTTGTGATCATCTGATAGAGCATGAGAACGAAGACTTCATACTCAATTTCTATAACAAGAGTAGGTTAGACATCAACAACATAAGGCAGGAGTATGAAGAAAGCCACACAGATTATCTCTTTTCTGAGCTTTCCTATTATACTCATGCATTCAATTCCTTGTCTCACAAGATCAAAGAAAAATATGGCTTTTTACCAGATGAGGATTTGGATGACCAAGATGATCAAGAAAGCAAGGATGATGAGCAAATGTCAGTTGTAGAATTGCAAGCCAATAGCAATGAGGGGGGGAACATCTCCTCTGAGGATAAAAATGAGTTTGATCTTGAAAGAACGGATGAATATAGTAGGTCATGCAGTGGGATAGTAAGGGAATATGATGCTATCTAACAAGAACCCTACTGATGCTTTCCTCCTCGAAACACTATACCAAACTCATGTAACAAATACCTTAGCTATTCTTCTCCAAGAGAAGAGGGAAGAAGAGAAGTCCTGCTTGCCTAGTAATGAGGGTGATCTTGAGGAAAATCAAGATAACCAGGCAAGTGAAGAATTTCGAAGAAATCTTGATTTGGGAATTAGTATGAATGTTGGCCCCATTGAAATCCACAAAGATGGACGTGATGATGTAGGGCCTCTCATTCAAGGAAAGACACTAGAGGATATGGTTATTATGGATCATTGTGATATTGACATTTTTGAATTCCTCTATATAAGCAAGGGAAAATGGAATAACAACCATCACTTCGATGACAACCCTATTTATGATACTGACAAGGAAGATGTGGTTGAAATTAATTCTCCTTTTCTCCAGGACATTACTCATAACTTAATATCTAATCACACCATTGAAAAGGAGGATCACTGCTTTCCAATGCATGAAGGTGGTTTATTGGAAATAGCAGGCCCTGTTTATGATACTGATAATGACATTGACAAAGGCCTTAATTTCCCTTGTCTTCTCTAGGATCCCAATGACATAGATATGTTGTTCATGAGCCCCGACTGTGCTTGGTCTCATACTATCTCTAATAGTGATCCCTTTCCCCCTTTCTAGTATGAGGTTGAGGAAGAGCCATTCGTAAGATGTATCCTTTATTCCCCCTCATACCCTCAGGATTTTGAGCACATCATCATTGCCCCTCTCCAATGTGACCATCACATTGAGAAGCCTGATTGTTGTGCCCCTTCTTTTCCTTAGTCCCCTCTTCCCTCCCATCACGACCTTGTGACATCCACTAAGCATAACATTGTGAGCAATGATTGTGATAGGGAGTTCTTGAGTTTGATCACTCATTCTTCTATCCTATGCTTAGAAGAGAGGCTCTGCACTTTTGGATTGACTTCCTTTCCCTCACCCAGGGTTCTTTAATATTCCAAATTAACAGTCAGCTAATTGGAATATTAATTTTGATTAATTTTGCCTTTTTCTAACGTTTAGCAGAAATAAAGTGGGTAAGGGGACCCACAAATAAACTATGCAGTTAATTTGCTTCCCTAAAGTCACTAGAGGCAAATATTGAGGCTAAAGTGAGGTCATGTGGCCACCCACTTGAATGAGGCAGCATCCCAGTGGCAGCGTGGGAGAGGCAGTGCAGAGGTAGGCTGGAGAAGGGGCAATGCAGTCCATGTGGGCCCAGGGGAATGTTGGGGGTTTAGCTTGGACAAAAGAGGGGGAGAGCAACTCATTCCTCATTGATTCATCACCTATTTTCTGTCTGATTGACTGTAGCACGTTTGCTCTGTTTATGTGAGTCTGCAAGTGCTGTTTAGCACAGAGATTTTCGGGGGGAGATCCCAACCTCTACCTCGGGGGACTTCGAGTGCTCGCTTAGGAGAGGATTTGCATCTTGATTTTAGGGAGAGCTTGCAGTGAGACATTCCAGGCGTACGTAGTCCCTTCAGGGCAATGCAAAGGCCATCTTGACTGCGTAGTGATTGCGCAGTCCAGTGTTGATTTTATAGCATTGGGAAGTGTTCCAAGTCTCAAATTTTTAGGAGAGGCTTGAACAACAATATTCCAGAGAACCCATAAATCGTTTGTGAAAATTCCACTCGGATCTTGCTTTATTAAAATAATTAATTATTTTAAAGTGATCCCTAAGTCTAAACTTAGGTAAATTAAATAATTAAAGGATATTAATAAAACAACGCGTGAATCTTCTAGAAAACGAAGATCAAGTCATCTTTTAATCTGAGCCAGTGATTAAGGACATAATTTGGGCCATTGATTCATCAATGAGAAGGCTATAAAAGAAGGTTTAAGGGATATTTGGAAAGTAAGCAGGGCACATTCTCAGTACCCGAAGGAAATCAATTCTGAAGTAAGAGAATCCGATTTCAGAGGGTGAGGTTGTAGAGGCTGGGCTGCAGAGATAGGAAGAGGAGGGAGAAGTCGACAGAGACGAAGAGAAGGCATGCAGAAGACGAAGGGAAGGCAGTGCTGAGCAGTAGCAGTGGCCTCCACGCAAACTTATGCAGTCCAGCACAGTGAATGTGCAGAGGGGCCACATAGAGTGACGCAGAGGGAAGAGGATGACCTCCCGTGTGTCGGGAATTATTTCGGAGTGTCCCAAAAATTCATCTCAGGTGTATGCTAAAAGATCTACTCGTCATATATTCTGTAAACCATCTTTTCACTGCTGAAGATTAATATAAACCATCATCTCCTACACTGGTTTTCCCACATTGGGTTTTTCCAGGGCAATTATCCAAAAATCACTGTGTTCATGTGATTGTTTCTATTGTGTTATGCTTGTTCTATTTGTTCTTCTGATTTAAGATTAAAGTGAATACTGCAGCTGTATTTATTTCAAAATTTACTGAAGCATCTGTAAATAAATTATTATAAATAAGTAGGCGAAATAAATCAATCACTGCAGTAGTATTTTTAGATTGAAAATTTCACATCCAACTGAGGAGAAGTGTTGGGAAGTAGGGAGGAAGAGTAGATTTCAGTCGGGGTTTCGGAGGGGAGGCTAGCCACCTCCTACCAGGGATTTGGGGTAGAATTTCAGAGGCGCTTTCCAGGATTTCAGCCAGAGAACTGATTCACCCAGCAGAGCAGCGTGCCAAGCCCAAGGGGGCTATTTTCTGAGGTTGGGATTTCTAGAAACCCTTCGCGGGTTTTTGTGGGTCTTGTGAGTAGAGCCTGAGGTTTTAATCCCAATTTTTTTTTAGCATAGGAGCATGCCCAACTCACAGTTCATTTCCAACCAACAGCAGCATTTCCAGCTCTGGCAACGCAGAGGTGGAGCCACGCAGAGCAACAAATCATTGGTGTTTCTGTCCGGGTTTGAGTAGTATCTCACCATGTCTTGTGCAAGCCCAGGTGCCATCTTTTCGAGCACCTTGTTGTACTCTTTCCCACAGAAAATTATTAAAATGGCTCAAATGTTTTTGGCTCCATTCATGGTGGTTTAATAACATTTCCTGTTTTGGTGTAGTTTTTAGTCTTGTGTGCTTTGTATTGTTGTTTGTTCCCAATTTGGGATATTACAAGTTCCTTTCTATGCCACATGGGTATCATATTTTCTCGCCTCCCTCCCACATGATCCCTCACGTCATCGTGTTTGTGTTGGCTTTGAGATTTGCTGCATGGGTAATCTTATAGGCATGCATATTTATATTGATTTGATGATATGTTGGTTGCACTGGCTTTATGATTACACTTAGTATTAGACTTGTTATACGCATGTTAGGGTAGGATATATTGCATATCGATTTTTCACATTAGAACTAACATCATATGATATTATCATGCTAGATTAACTGCACCTAGATTAGAATTGCACTTAGATTAAAATTTTTATTTCTTGTTGATTTAATGGCCTAATATAAGCACGAGCAATCATAAGATGTCATGAAAACATGCTGCCCCATGTGCTCGGTTTGTGATATGTTTAGGTAACAGGTCTGCTGTCCCAAGAGATTGCTGGTGTTCACATGACCTCTCCATTCAAATACGTTCTTGCACTCTTTTGAGGGATCATGTCCATTCGAATACATTCTTGCACTCTTTTGAGGGATCATGTCCCAGTTGGATCCAGATGTTACCCACCAACTGTGGGTAGTATCCATAGGAGAAATTTTCTCCTTGATGGTCCTCAAGCTACAACCAACAACCCCTTGCAGCCTCCAGATAGCTCGATGTGCCACTATCTTTGCCACTTGAGCTAGCCATGTGGTCGCTCGTGCATCTGTTATGATTGTATGTTTGAAGATTTTCCTCCCGACCCTGAAGTTATAGATTTTCATTGATATAGTTGAGTAATTTTTCTTACTTATCATGGACACTTTTGGGCATGAATTGGTGGGTGGATTTGATGGAAAGGGTGGGGTAGGTCATTACTCTTTTCCCCTCTGCCCGATTTGGTGGTTAGCCTTATATCCTAGTCCTGTGGAATCTCCGTTACTGGCCATTAGCTTTAGGGTTGGCACTACATGGGAAATCTCGATTTTGGTTGCATGGTCCCACTTCCCGACACCATATACATCTCTCCCCTCCACTCATTTTCATCACATTCATCATTTTCCCTTCCGGGTCCACATTTGTCCACTAGGTCCACAAAGGGTTAAGCCTCCCCCTCCCCTTGTCCACACCTTGGGTTTGGCCTAGAATGATACCCTGAAGGTTGATGTAGCTAAAGGAAAAAGAAAAAAACATAATTTGGCCTCTCTCAACAGGAAATGTACCACAAAATTCAAAAGATGGTCGAGACATACAAATTTACCACGTGGGCAAAAGCCAAGCATAAGCTCTACCCCTCATTCATGGCCATCACCTTTCTTCCTATAGGCCCTAGATAAACCCCCTCTACATTAAGGTACCCATGATTGTCGCAATCCCTAGTGGGCAATGAACTGCCCCACCACAAAAGGGGGGTATCTACTGCCATATCCTACACATCATGCTCTCATCCCTTGGAGCCCTGAGCAGTTATGAAGAAAAATCAATCAAAGGCAAAAGGCATATGAAGAAGGGTGGAAAAACAATGGCCGGGTAACTCATGTACCACGAGTTTCCCCCTTCTACACTCATATAACCAAGTGTGGGCTTCCCTCATCATAGCTACCCTTGTACCATGACATGTGGATTGGAACCTTCCCTTGATCCCCACTCTGTTCCATCAATATATCACATGCCATCTACCAATTAATGGATGTACCATGGACATGTCACTCTCTTTTAAACGCTGAAACTACGTTATAGGGTCCTTGGTTAACACCCTTATTAAGCTTGGAGACACTTGTACATGCCAAAGCCCACTATGGAAAGGCATGCCACCATCAAGTGCTCACTTGATTCCATGATTTGTAGGCTATTTTACTTGATTACTCTAATGATTTGTTGTATTGGAGGGCAAGGGGACGCATTGGATCCTATGCAGGATTGCAGGTTTGTCTCCACTTGAGGTTTGGTCTCCCTATACAAGGTACAGGGCCTCTAGAGGGCCACATTGGCACTAGGGTGAGCGTTGAGAGCCGCCTCCACCATAGCAGAGAGTACTTCATGGATCTCCAACACCATTCAATGATTGCTCGTGTTCCACCTTTTGCATGAGGATGATTTTTATTTGGGGTAGCATCAAATGTGCTCTACTCTCAAATTTTGTGGAGAGGCTTAGACACATGTATTCTAGATAACCTAAAAATCGTTTGGTGAAATTCCATTTGGATTGTATCCTAAAGAAACAATTAATTATTTTTAAAGGGACCCTAAGTCTAAACTTAGGAAAATAAAATAATTAAAGTGTATTAATAGAATATGAGTGAGAATGCTCTAGAAGAAATGGATGAAGTCAAAAGCTAATCTTATCCGTTGATTAGAGATCTAATCTAGGCCGTTGAAGTTTCAACGAGAAAACAATAAGATTGGCTTAAGGGTCATTTGGAATTTACATTTTGGAGACATTGAAAGGATCTAGAGATCGAATTTTTCTGATGGAGCAAGTGCTCGGACGAAAATCAAATCTAAGTGATTCTTGATTGCAGTGAGGGGCAGTGGTTCTGGTTGGAAGATTTCATGAGCTGGAGAGTACATAGCAGTAGAGACAGAGAGAGCCACAATAACAACGCAGAGCTAGTGACGCAGTCCCTGTGCAGAGCTAGAGGGAAAGTCGTTTTAGCATCATATGTGCTCTAGCTCCGAAATTTTGTGGCGGGGCTAGAACACATGAGATCTCCAAGACCCATAAATTGTTTGGAGAAATTCTGCCTGGAGTGCATGTTATTCAAATAATTAATTATTTTTAATGGAGCCTAAGTTAAAACTTAGGAAATTAAAATAATTAAAGTGAATTAATGTAAATGTGGGTGAGAAAGTGACGAGGATCAACTCTGTTTTAATCTTTGCTGTTGATTAAAGATTTGATCACGATTGTTGATCTCTCAAACAGTATAAAGGAAGGCTTGAGGGTCAGTTGGAGAATACACAGATAGCAACACTTGAGCTAATTCGAAATTCTGGGGTGTGGTTCGTTGAGAATTTCAGAGTGAGTTCTAGTGCAGATAGGGGGCAGTTCGACAGTGGGACTTCAGTCGAAGGTCGAGAATACATTGCAGAGAGGCAACACAACACCAGGGAGAGACAACACAACACTTGGGAGGGTGACGCAGAGCCTGAGAGAGGTGATGCATTCATTGAAGAGGCAACGTTGGGGTTTTAGTGAGGCAGATCAGGCATCAGTTCATCAGATTGATTTCTGAGCCGGAAAGGCTCACGAGCAGGGTGACGCAGCACCTAGAGGGGGTGATGCAGTCTTAGCGCAAAGCTAGGAGCAGCTGCTGCTACGCAACACTGGGGACAACGTAGTCAGCTGTGGGGTTTGATCATTCTGTTGCTGGATCAGTCAAAATATCTGTCTCCAGATAGAGGTACTTCTGCCGAGATTTTTCTCTGTTGGGTGAGCCAGATTTGGCACCCTAGTTGTATTCATAAATCTGCTTAATAATAAAACCATCATATCTGCTACACCGATTTTTCCGCATTGGGTTTTTCTGGGGACGTTTAGTCCAAAAATAAGTGTGTCCTTTGTGTGATTGTCTCATCTAATTTTTCAATACTTGATCTGTATATTGGTGTAGGCTGCAATGTATTTGCATTAATGTTTGCTAAAGAATTCTGTAAATAACTTGTTAATTGAAGAACACAAGTAGGAAATGCAAATCAATAACTTCAGCAGGATTTCTGGTTGTTAGATTCTAAAATTTTCATAGTTTTCTTGCTAAGACAACGCAGAGCCAATGCTAGATCCCAGAGAGATTTTCCAGAGGCTAGAAGGCTTCAGTTTCCAGTCAGTGGTGAGACCATCGTAGAGGCAGAGGGCAACCACAATTGTGACATAGAGATTGCGCAGAGTGATGCAGTCATTGTGCAGGGCAGTCCAATCTTGGTGCAGATCGATGCTGATTTCTTGTGGAGGAGTGAGGTTTGTCTTACAAGATCTCTTTTGTCAGATTTTTCTCTGTATTATTTGACGGTGTGTCAATCATAGATTTGTACTCAGAATATTTACTGCATAATATACAAACCATTAGATCTGTTGCACCGGTTTTCCCGCATTGGGTTTTTTCCGGGGACATTAGCCCAAAAATAATTGTGTGGTCTATGTGTGTTCAAATTTGTTTCCGCAGTTTAATTGTGTAGGCTATAGTGAATGAATTTCAATATTTTCTTGTAGAACACAGTAAATAATTTGTCAAGTAAATAACAAATAAAAGACTTTCCATCAATTGTTGCAGTAGGATTCCTGAGTTTACAAAATTTTCACATGGTATTAGAGCTTGTTTAAGTTGAGTGTAGGCGAGACAAAGAACAAATCCAACAGATTCAACGTCAGTGAAGTTGGGATTAAAGAGTCATGTAAGCAGCAGATCAATTTCCCATTTGATTGCGTAGTCCAAGCCAGGAGGGCTAGACCAACAGGAAAATATCTCTCTGAGTGAGCCAACAAAGAGGTAAGATTGTTCCAGATTGCTGTTTGTCCAAGGCAGAGGGAGAAACACAACAGATCTACGTAGATCAACAGTTGGAGGGATGTAGTTGACTGCACAATAGTGATTGCTGGTGCAGAGCGCCAGTAATCATAGCTGAAACACAGTTTTGGCGATTTTCTGACCTCAGTGAGTTTTCTTGCCTAAGAAACTTAGATTCCCCGTGTAGTAACAACAGATTTTGTGGCTTGCTCCATCAGGAGTGCGTAAAGCCAGCTGCTCATAGAGTGAGAGGCAGTAGATTGACAACAATTGGGTGAGATGGCCGCCAGTGGATTGTGCGACCAGGACCGGTTGGAGGGTGCCTCCAACTATGTAATCTGGAAGGCAAGGATTTCCTTCCTTCTAGATGAGCATGATCTCAAGCATTTTGTCGATAGTGTTCAGGCTGAACCGGTGGATGCAACACCATTAAGGGCCTTCAAGAAGAATATGGCTAAAGCCAAGCGGTTGATCCTTGATGGAGTGAGAGATCATATCGTTTCACACATCTCAAGTAAAGGGACAGGCAAGGAGATGTGGGATGGGTTGGAGACACTGTATCAGGGGTCTTCCGAGCAACAGAAGATGTTTTTGGAGGAGAAAATGTGGACCACCAGGATGTAGAAGGGAGAGTGTATTGGTCCCTTCTTGTCTAGACTTTAGGAAAATCGAGATCAGTTGGCAACTGTAGGAGCAGCTCCTAAGGCCACAGAGATGGTCAGATTGGCCCTCAACCTAGTGTTCGAGGATTATCAAGTTTTTGTCGAGAGCATCTTGGGCAGAGAGAACTTGTTGGATTGGGATTCAATGTGGGTAGCTCTTCAGCAAGAAGGGATGCAAAGAGACTTACTCAAGTGTCAACTTGAGGGCGACAACAACAACGGTTCGGAGATCAAGGAGGAGGAAGAGAATGCGGCCCTTGCATCAAAGGGGCAGTGAGAGCAGTGCAGGAGGAAGTAGGATCTGTCAAAGATAAAATGCTTCTGGTGTGGCGAGATGGGACATTACGCCACACAATGTCCTCTCAAAAAGAAGGACAAGGATGAGAAGCATGATGCTCAGGTCGGAGCAACAAAGATGGAGGAGGAGTTTGCTATGATTGCTCATATACCTCCAGGAGGGAGGTGGGCTGATTTGGAGCTGTAGACCCAGATATCTGCAAGATTGGGCATGATCCTTGAGGAGTCCACCTCTCGGATCATCACCTTGCTACGGGAGCCCTAAACAGAAGTAGCAGGATGGACAGGTGCCAGTTGGTGCAGAGGAGTGCTGAAGTGACAACGTAGTAGTTAGCAGCGCCAGAGTTTGAACAACGTAGAGGGACACAATGCAGAGCCGTAGCTTTAGAGGGACAACGCAAAGCCTAGCAGCAGTAAAATCTTCATCATCGAGATGCAGTATACTTGTCCAACTTTGGATGTTTTTCAGTTGCAGAAAGCAACTGTAATGTAGTGCAGTAGGAGTTGTCAGTGGTAGAGTCAGTGTTGAGATTTTGGGTAGCATCGAATGTGCTCTATCTCTGAAACTTTGTGGAGGGGCTATAACACATGAGATCTCTAAGACCTAGAAATCGTTTGGAGAAATTCCACCTGGTGTGAAAGTTATTCAAATAATTAAATTTTAATGGGGACCCTAAGTCTAACTTAGGGAAATTAAAAAATTAAAGTGAATTAATTTAAACATGTGGGTGAGAATGTTTTAAGTGACGTGGATCAAGTGTTTTCTAATCTGAGCCGTTGATTAGAGATTAGATCATGGACGTTGATTTGTCAAAGATAGAAGTATTAAAGGAAGGCTTAGGGTCAGTTGGAGAATACACACAGAATGGTAGCACTTGAGCTAAGTCGAAATTCTGCGGCGTGGTTTGCTGAGAATTTTCGAGTGAGCTTGCAGTGCTTGTGAGGGGCAGATCGACGAGGGTTTATAATGATTCGAGGCCAAAAATACTAAGATAGAGAGGCAGATCCGTACCAGGCAGCGCAAAGACTAGAACGAGGGATGCAACCCAGCCAGGCCCACGCAGAGGCAGCACAAAGGTTGATACAGGGCCTTCAGGGTGACGCAGAGGCAGTGCTGAGCCCAGAGGGGTGACGCAGTGGCTACGTTGGGCAGGAGAACCTGACGTAGAGGCTGGAGGAGCAGAGTTGGGGTTCAAGTGGGCTAGAAAGGGCTCGTATTCAGTATTAACAGAGGAGTGCTTCCTCAATTGAATCAACCATATTTTCTGTCTCCGAGTGATAGGTACATCTGTTGTGAATTCTCTGTTGGGAAAATCATTACTGGTGCCCTTGATTGTATTCAGATATTCTGCTTAATAAACAAACACTCTAAGAGCTACTGCACCAGTTTTCCCACATTGGGTTTTTCCGAGGACATTGTCCAAAAAGCACTGTGTCGTTTGTCATATGTGCATTATGCTCAGTAAATGATCTGTATGTATGTGTAGGCTGCAGTTGTGTTTACTTTGATATTTTACTGAATATTTCAGAAAATAACTTGTTAATTATTTCAAACAAGTAGGAGAAGTAAGTCAAGATACTACAGTAGGGTTTCTATATTCAGAAAATTTCACATGGTATCAGGCAGATCAAGCTAAAGCCATCAGCATAGGGCTGAAGATTTTTTTGTTGCAGGAGTGCAGCTGAAGCTGCATAGATTCAGAAAGTGGCAGCGCAACACCAGAGGGACAACGCAAGCCCTGCAGGGGTAACGCAGAGCCAGTCTTCTCATGCAGAGCTGATGCAAGCCCAAAAGGGTGACGTAGAGCCTGTCAAGCTCACGCTGAGCTGACAAAGGCCCGAGAGGGTGACGCCGTCCAAGAGGGAGTGACGTTGTGCCAGTTGCCGTGGCTGGAAGTGCAGTTTTCTGATCTTCGAAGTTGCCGGTGGGGCATTGTTTCTACTGGTGCAGAACAATGCCTAGTAGGGTTGACAAAGTAAGGGGAAACAATTCTTCAGCAGATTTTCTAGCCAAGAAATCTGATATTCGATCAAGTGGAGTGATCAGAGAGGGGTTGATTCGATAGAATTGGTGAAGGATTTTCGGGAGGGAAATCATTTGTTAGAGGGTGCATATTCTCTAGAGGGTTTCTATCGCCAAGAAACCTAGATCCGGTCTTTTGTTGAGTGTAGTAGCAGTAGAAGGGAGAAGAGTACTTGCTTCAACAATATTTGCAGAGATGGCCTCTCATGGATTGAGAGATCAAGATAGGTTAGACGTCGTGTCTAACTTTGCCATCTGGAAAGCCAGAATCCTGTCAGTCCTTGAAGAATATGGCATCAGAGATCATGTAGAGAACGTCTTGGCTGTTCCATTCGATGCTTCTCTTCTAACGAAGTTGAATGAAAATCAAGCGCGGGCTAAATGCTTGATCATGGATGGAGTAAAAGATCATGTGGTTCTGCATATTGCTGAAAATAAGACAACAAACGAGGTGTGGAAGACACTAACCACGTTGTGTCAAGGTAGCTCCGTCCATAGGAAGATGCTTCAAGAGAATTAGATGCGGTTGTTTGAGATGCATAAAGGAGAGGAGATCGATCCCTTCATCTTTAGATTGTAGACTATTTGAGACCAATTGATTGCCATGGGGGAAACTCTTGATGATGGACTCATGGTGAGGATTGCCCTGAATGTAGTCATCGATGATTGGGAGACCTTTGTCCAAAGTATCTTGGGCAGATCACAACTTCCAAATTGGGGGGACATGTTGGCAATTCTTTGACAGGAGGAGATCAGGAGAATAACCAAGAGGGAATTCAACAACGGAGGAGTCAAGATTAAGAAAGAGGAGGAGGAAGATGCAGCCTTAGCATCTAAGCGATAAAGGCAAACAAGGGAAGAAGAAGAAGGACCTATCCAAGGTCCAGTGCTTCAGATGTGGCGAATTGAGACACTTCGCCAATACTTGTCCTAAGAAGAAGGGCAAGGAAGATTCAGATTCCTGCAGCAACAACGAAAGGGGATGACGACATCGATGATGATGTGGCCATGAGTGTTCATGTGTCCCGAGAGAAGAGGTGGGGCGACATAGATCTGTAGAGTGAGCTACAGATGGTAAGGGGGCAGGATCCTTGAGGTGCCCAAATTCTTGGATCACATACGAGCTACGGGAGCCCTTAATGACAGTAGCAGGATGACTGGAGTCAGTTGGTGCAGAGGCTTGTGGAGGCACATTGTAGAGCTAGACTGGAGCAACACAGAGGAGAGGCATCAACAACGTGGAGGCAACATTGCAGAGGTTGATGGGATTTCAACAGCGCAAAGGTTGATGGGATTTCAATGGCGCAAAGGCAGTGCTTACGCAGTGCAGAGCTTTAGAGGGTCAGCGCGGAGCAGCAACAAAGGGTGCTTCAGATCAAGATGCAGCCAAACTGACTTGTCTGTCAATTTTTTGGGTGATGTTCTTCAGTTGCTTACTTCTCAGCAATTGAGTTGCAGTGCAACAATTAGCAGTGGCAATGATATTGGAAACATGATGTAGCATTTGAGAGGGAGTTGCAGTACAGATGTGGCAAAGTCAGTGGTAGTGACATGGGGGGCAGCAGTACAGAAAGTAGCAGCGCAGTGGATGAAGGGCAGCAGTCCGAGCATCAACAACGCAGGGGACCGATGCCAGAGGTCAAAGTAACGCTTCTAGAGTGAAGTGTTGTTAGATCACATTCCTCGCTAAGAGGGAGTGTTGAGATTTTGGGTAGCATCGCATGTGCTCTAGCACCAATGCTCTGTGGAGGGGCTAGAACACATGAGATCTCGAAGACCCAGAAATCGTTTGGAGAAATTCCACCCGGTGTGAAAGTTATTCAAATAATTAAATTTTTTAATGGGGACTGTTATTACCGAATTGATTCTGATAGGCTGCATATCAACCAACTTAATCTCTTTCAAACCACTTTTGACTGAAGATTAGTCTCTTCAGTTTGAGAGGGCTCTCTCAAGGTAACTTATGATTTTCAGTGGAGTTTCTATTAGATCGCTAACTCTATAATTGTAACTTGATTGTGATTGATTGCAGGTTGAAAATGTAAGGACTTGTGACCATTGGGCTATGGGGTCAACATCAGTAAACTCAATGAAAATATTTCTTCTTATGGAAAATGAGGCAAATGGAGGTTTAAATGAAAAGATGGTATACACACACAACACAGGAAGAAAGCAACAATTATACCTCTAAAGGAAGTCAGAGCATGTTAGCATGAGCTCTGAGTAATTAGACATCAAACTATCTGCAGATATTTAAACATGAAAGATATAGAACATACAACACATTGAACACCTCCTTCGAATCTCAGGTAAAGAAGCAAAATATCACTGTATATTACTAAAACTGAAAAACTATTACAGAGTAGCAGTTTAGTACAATATTCTCCAACCCTTTGATATTCGATCTTCTGTCTATAAATAGACTCTTTTTACATTGCATAGGATGTTGGGTCCTCGAACCTTAACTCTGACAGCTAAGCATAATTGAGAATTCTATTTCTAGAACATAAAAAGACACCTATCCACTTTAAGAGTTTATCTCCTAGTGGGACTCTAATTACATTTATTACCTCCACTTTTATAAGAGTGGGATCGTTACATAGATAAGGCTCAAGTGCTCAAATGGCATTCTCCATGACATAAGACATAAATACACTTTCCAAGAATTTAGTAACAACTGTCCTATTTTCTAGGAAAGAATCAATAACAACTACAATTTTGTCTTCATACTATTTTGTATAAAAGGTACACATGTCGAGTGATGAACATTTGCTGAGATGTCTCCTCATCTGTTTGGATGCCTCCACATGACTGGTTGATCTTCCACATGCCCTTTGAAACTTCAAAAATCCTTCAAAAACCCCTCGCTGCAAAACATAGCATTTTAGGCAGTTTCATAGCGTAGTTTAGTAGCGAACTGGTTTCTGTCTTTTCACCCTTCCTTCTGCCACCTCTGTTGGTCAAAAACATTTGTTATGACAAAATATCTAAATACAATCGAGCTCCCTCCTTAATCTTCATAAAACTGATTTTAAAGGCAAAAAAGAATCTTCAAAAATTTCTTAGCGTTTTTCAGCCTTCAAGCCTGGAGCTTGCTACGAAACTGACTAACAAGGCAGAAATTGCAGATTTTGTAATCTTTTTCAAAATTTGATCTTCTAAGCCAAAATTATGTCACTTTTAAGCTATAAACCTCAACAAAAATGTCTCAGCTCAGCTCTTCAGTCTTTGGGAGTTTCATCTTCATTAACTATAGGTTGACCTTCAGGTTCTTCAATCACTTTCATTTTCAGTCCTCTCTTCTCCAGCTCATCTTGAATCATGTCCATTTGTTCCTGAAGGTCTTCCACTTGATTTTGCAATGATCTGTTTTCAGCGTGCAGGTACAAATTTATGCTCCTGGTATGTTTGGCCATAAGTCTTAGAGGCTTGGTCCTTTTCAATAGTCTTTTGGCATTACTCATGGACTATGAAACATTTGAGTTCTGACTGTCACATTTTTTCATCATTTGATCAAACTCAGCCTTTTCAGACATGTGCTTCTCTGCTTCCAACTTCAACTCAAGTATTTCCTCCCTTGCTTGTCTTAGTTGTTTTGTGAGGAGTTCTGTTTCTGATTTTCCAACCATCTTCTCCTTTCCCTTTCTTTGCACAGTGATAACTTCTTCTGCTGATGGGGATAAATCTATGATGTTTTTTGGCTACATACCTTCACTAACTTTCTCTGCCCTTTTTCTTTCCATGGCATCCGTCTTTGCAATCTGTGACCTGGTCATTGGCTTCCTTGACTGAAATATGAAGCCAACATCCTCTCCTGCAAAATCCAATTTCTTGATAGACTTACCTTTTGTCAATTTTCTTCCATCACCTTCAATGTCTTTTGCTTGCACTATTGGGGACTCCTCAATATCTATTGCTTGTAGAATGTCTTCCAGATTTCCTTTGGCCAATGTCTGAGTCCTTGTTATTCTCTTACTGCTTTGTTTGCTAATCTTCTATTTTGTAGGTGCTGGCTGAGGGATATCAGTTTCTTGCAGAGGTTATTCTTCAATGTCCATTGGTTCTACAAGAGATTGTCTTCTTGCTTCCTCAATCTCTTCTATTGCAGTTGGAGATGTAGTAGTTTTAGGTTTTGAAACTTTCTTTGAAGTCACTACATCTACTTCATACCCACTCATAAAAAGAAAAGAGGTCCAATCTCTGTTTAACCTTTTCAACTCTTCCAGCACTAACAGTTTTATCAGACCATGGTGAACACTGATGTCTCATTACCTTCTGACTTGACCTGAATTCTATCTGACATCTTTCCCAAACTCTTGTATAAAAAGAAGGGTAGGTCAAGAGGTTGCTTACCAACAAAATGCAGAAGGAGTCTAATATGGTAAGAATAAACCATGTGGAATCTTCCTTCGTAGGTGAAGTATTTGTGGATCACCAGCAACAACTTTGCATAATTGTCTTTCGTATAACTCCCGGGGATGCCATTTGTCATATCAACTCATCTGTACTCCTGCTTGAGAAACTCTTCACAACCTTGCATTCTGAACTTTGTGCCTTTAAACCATTCTTTACCACTTCTAGGAATTTCTGTAGCTTCTGATATGATCTCTGGTGACACTATGAGATTCAAAATCCCAACCTTTGATGTTGTCCCTGTGGCAAAGTCTTTAGAAATCTGTGCATGGAAACCCTGCAATTTCTAGCAGAACTGTAGGCAATCCGTCTTCCTGAAAGCCTCCATAGCAGCGGGATCTTCATTTAGCAGCTTCAAATCCATGGGTTCATACCTTACACAATGACCACCCTGATTTTATTTCTTCTTCGATGCCATGATGCTTTATACCCTTTGCTGCCTCGCTTGTTGATGACACCTGTAGAACCAAATTCGAACAACAACCTGCTTTGTGTGGTGAAGCAGCTCTCAAATATCGACAGTGGATACTTCACATGCAAGGATTGAATAGTAAATGACAAAGAGCAGCTTGGGGTAAAGTTTTAAAAGGTTATTTTACAACTCGGATTTTGATGATGCCACATGTGACCATAAAAGACAATAATGACAACAAAATACGACTATGCATGTTTGGGAATTATCATAACGAACTCAAATGACCTCACCCTTGTCTAATCGAAAATTGACACCTCACACCACTTTGACACTTTCTGCAGAAAAACCCAGTTTCGTAGCGAAACTGGTTTAGCTGCTGACAGATTCACTACGGAACTGTTAGGCAGTTTCGTAGCGAAATCTATTGATTTTCCTTGTAATTCACTACGAAACTCTGAAAAAATGACAGGTGTAATCTTTTGTGATTAAAATGCATGGGAATGACAAGTAGATGAGATTAGGTTGATTTGACATGATATGACATGGTTTGGGATGGGTTTTAGACTTATGGTGGATATCACCAAATGTAATTTTTTTTTAAAATTTCATAAAAATGACTTATGAGACAACATGAACCCTATCAATGGAATTGTTTAAACTAATGAGTGATAACAGGGACCCTAAGTCTAACTTAGGGAAATTTAAAAATTAAAGTTAATTAATTTAAACATGTGGGTCAGAATGTTCTAAGTGATGTGGATTAGGTCTTTTCTAATTTGAGTTGTTGATTAGAGATTAGATCACGTCCATTGATTTGTCAATGAGAAAAGTATTAAAGTAAGGCTTGGGGCCAGTTGGAGAATACACAGAGCGGTAGCACTTGAGCTAAGTCGAAATTCTGGGGTGTGGTTTGCTGAGAATGTTCGAGTGAGCTTATAGTGCTTGTGAGGGGCAGATCGACTAGGGATTATTCTGATTTGAGGCCGAGAATACAAAGGTAGAGAGGCAGATCTATACTAGGCAGCGCAGAGACCAGCAGGAGGGATGCAACCCAACTAGGCTCATGTAGAGGCTGACGCAGGGCCTTCAAGGTGACGCAGAGGCAGCCTTCAAGGTGACGCAGAGGCAGCGCTGAGCTTAGAGGGGTGACGCAATGGCTACACTGGGCAGGAGAAGCTGACACAGAGGCTGGAGGAGCAGCGTTAGGGTTCCAGTGGGCCATAAAGGGCTTGTATTCAACATTAACAAAGGAGTGCTTCCTTGGCTGTATCAACCATATTTTCTGTCTCTGAGTGATAGGTACAACTGTCATGAATTCTTTGTTGGGAAAACCATTATTGATGCCCTTGATTGTTTCAGGTATTCTGCTTAATAAACAAACTCTCTAAGAGCTACTACACCAGTTTTCTCGCATTGGGTTTTTCCGAGGACATTGTCCAAAAAATAGTATGTCCTTTGTCATATGTGCGTTATGCTTCTGTAAATGATCTGTATGTATGTGTAGGCTGCAATTGTGTTTACTTTGATATTTTACTGAATATTTCAGAAAAAACTTGTTAACTAATTCAAACAAGTAGGAGAAGTAAATCAAGATACTGCAATAGAGTTTCTATATTCAGAAATTTTCATAGTTAGCAACAACACGGATGCAAAATTCAGAGGGAGTTGCAGTATGGATGCAGGGTTGACAGTGGTAGTGTCAGCCGTAGTACAGATGCAACATTTGCGTAGTGTTGGTGGACAACATGTCAGACATCAGCAACACAGAGGGAGATGCTTCAGAGTCAGAGCAGTATGCAACAGGGCACATTGTTAGAGCACATTCCTCGCTAAGAGGGAGTGTTGATTTGGGGTAGCATTGGATTTGCTCTAAGTCTCAAATTGTGTGGAGAGGCTTAGACACATGTATTCCAGATAACCCATATATCGTTTGGTGAAATTCCACTGGGATTGTATTTTATAGAAATAATTAATTATTTTTGAAGGGACCCTAAGTCTAAACTTAGGAAAATAAAATAATTAAAGTGTATTAATAGAATATCAGTGAGAATGATCTAGAAGAAACTGATCAAGTCAAAAGTTAATCTGAACCGTTGATTATAGATCTAATCTGGGACATTGAAGTCTCAATGAGAAGACTATAAGATTGGCTTGAAGTGTCATTTGGATATTACATTTTGGAGACACTGAGAGGATCTAGAGATCGAATTTTTCTGACGGAGCAGGTGCTCGAACAAATATCATATCTAAGAGATTCTTGATTGCAGTGAGGGGTGGTAGTTTCGATTGGAATATTTCCTGAGCTAGAGAGTACATAGCAGCAAAGACAAAGAGAGCCACAACAACAACGCAGAGCTAGTGACACAGTGCCTACGCAGTCACTGCGCAAAGCTAGAGGGAAAGGCATTTTCCTGCTGAGGAGACAACGCAGAGCCAGTGCCAGATCCTTGAGACATTTTCTGGAGGCAAAAAGGCTTCAATTTCCAGTCAGCAGTGAGACCAATGCAGAGGCAGAGGGTAGCCACAGTTGTGACGTAGAGACTGCGCAGAGTGACACAATCACTACGCAGAGACAACACAGGGCAGTCCAGTCTTGGTGCAGATCAGTTCCCGTTTCTCGTGGAGGAGTGAGGTTTGTCTCACAATATCTCTTCTGTCAGTTTCTCTGTATGATTTGACTGTGTGTCAATAATAGATTTCTACTCAGAATATTTACTTCATAATATACAAAACCTCAGATCTGCTGCACTGGTTTTCCCATATTGTGTTTTTCCGGGGACGTTAGTCCAAAAATAATTGT
This sequence comes from Pinus albicaulis, assembly GCA_034641835.2. Lineage (NCBI taxonomy): Eukaryota > Viridiplantae > Streptophyta > Pinopsida > Pinales > Pinaceae > Pinus > Pinus albicaulis. The sequence goes on from CM076572.1 coordinate 1,380,460,271, forward strand.
ATCGAATGGTTGTGTTATCTATGTGTGTTCAGATTTGTTTCCACACTTGTATATCTTCCATAATTTAATTGTGTAGGCTGTGGTGAATGGATTTCGATATTTGCTTGTAGAACACAGTAGTTATTTTGTTAAGTAAATAATAAATAGAAGACTTTCCATCAGTTGCTGCAGTAGGATTCCTGAGTTTATGGAATTTTCACAGATGATGCACCTGGATCCCATGCCCAACCGACTTCACACTTGTACCACACACTTGGCAGAGGTTCCAAGGTCCAGATGAAGATGTTTCTCATTGCATGAGACAAAGGGACGGCTTATGTCATCATCCTATCCCTTGCGGATGGTTTACAGGAATTTTTGATCCACTTGGAGACCCATGAGGATGTCATAGTGCTCCCACACCCACTTGGGGACACCACATATGACTTGCTTGGATATCAAGGGGCCAACCCGTTGTCCACTATGTTTGGAGTGCATTCTCTCACCATGGCACATGCTGGACTCCACTAGGCCTTCTCAATGGCCCAACGACTCATTATGTTGATTATTTTGCCCTCTTGAGAGGCTTCTTTTTATGTTATTGAGCTATCTTGGTGGGCTTGTCACCAAGGGATGTTGTTATTGCACGTTATTTTATTATTTGGTGCTTAATTAGGCCTAATTAGGCAAATTGAATTCTTTAGAGTGGATATAAATTGATGAGAGACTCATTCATTCCTCTCAATATCACATGTTTTGGATTAGTAGCTCTTGTGAAAATTTCACATTCCCTTTTGGAGGAGGAGTTGGTTTCATGGATGTATTTTGCGTGAAAATTTCAAATACTGAAATCCTATTGCAGCAACTGGAAATTATTCTTCTAATTGTTAATAAATTTAACAATTCATTTGCTATGACAAATAGCGAATAAATCACACTGCCACCTTCACAAATAAAACTACGGAAGAAAACAACATTGGAAACTGAGAAAATCTAGCACACAGTAATTAACACAATTATTTTTGGACAAATGTCCCCTGAAAAACCTAACTTGGGAAAACCAGTGCAACAGTTGAGGGATTTTATTATTATGCAACATTGAAATTTGAGCACAATCTATGGATGCCCAACTGGCAATCCAAACATCAAGTATCTGACATAAATAATTAGAGAGAAAATTCTATCACACCACAAGCAATCTCGACACTGGCTCCTCCTGAAAAACTGATCGTCCAAACCCTTGTGTAGGGCCTTTGCGCAGTCTTTGCGCTGCCTCTCACACGTGTGGCTCAATTTCGGTCTCTGAGCAAAAGCCATCTTGCCTGTTTCTGCGGCTGGAAGTAACTCTTCGACTCCCTGGAAGACATTCTCGACCTCTTGAAGCTGAATCAAATTCCTAGCTAAATCAAACTGCTCAGCTTCAGCTACTGCACCGTCCCTGCGCTGCTTCTGCGTGGATTTCTTCTGTCACTTGCTGCTGCCTCTCTAGATCTGGAAAACTTCCTCGGGATCACTACCACTGCTTGTATCTCTGGCTTTCCGACAACTACTATTGCTCTCTAGAAATCGAACTGCGAAGGAAATTGAACCCACGATTGCATTCTCCAAGTGCCCAACAACTTCTTCTTATAATCTTCTATTGGTGCACCAACTACCAAGATTAAAACTTAATCAAGGGCCAAGATCATATCGAAGTTGATCCATGTGAGTTTCTAGCGAATTCTCACCTTGACTTAATTAATTATGATTGATTAACCAATTTTCCTAAGTTTAGACTTGGGAAACATCAAAAAATAGGTTAATAATCTAATTAAGTCATCTCTAGGTGGAATTTCCAGAAACGATTTTTGGGTTATGGAGATCTCATGTATTCTACCTCTCCACCAAGTTTCGTGACTAGAACACATTCGATGCTACAAAAACTAACACTCCCTCCTAGCGAGGATTATCTTCTAGTGCTGCACACTTGCCACAACGCTTTGTCTTTGTACCATCCTCTGTCACGTTGCTGATGTATGACGGGAAACTCTACTGAAAATGACTGTGCTGTTGTCACAGTGTTGCTTCCTCAGTCACTGTGCTATTCCCTCAGTCACTGTGTTGTTCCCTTATTCACTGTGCTGTTTCCTCAGTCATTGACCATCAACCACTATGCAACTCTGATGTTGCATCCGTGTTGCTGCTGACATTGCCATACTGCCGCCAACTCTGCATCTGCATTGCAACTCCCTCTCATCTATTGCTGCTGCAACTGCAACTATTGCAATTGAGAAGCATCCAAAATACTGAATCAACTTTAGTACAATGCATCTGTCTCTTAAGCATCTGACTGCTACTAGCTACTGCATTGTCTACCAAGGAATTTGCGCTGCTATTGACTCTGCACTGTGACCGACTCTGCACTGCGACCGACTCTGCATTGCGCTTCCCAACACCTGACTACTACTAGTCTGCAACTGTCACTCTGGAATTTGACTGCATCACTGACATTGATCTATCCTACTACTGAATATTGTGGCCCCCCATAGCCAGGTGATGATCCATGAGGTGGACTCCTCAATGGACCTTGCCTAATCTTTGCAATCTTTTGGATCACAACTCCAAGTTGCCCTACCTCTCTCTTGGAGGTATGGCCGCAAACATTGCAAATATGATCTACTCATATTGCTATTGCTATTGCTCCGTTGATGCTTCCGCACTGCTGCTGCAACTACTGCAATAATGAGTCTGATCTCCACAGATCCTGAAGTACTAACTTCTATAGGGCTGCCCCCTTTGAAACTAGATTCCCTCTGAGTCTCGATCTCCCCAGATCTTGAAGTACTAGCTTCCATAGGGTTGCTTCCTTTGAAACTAGACTCCCTCCGAGTCTTGGTCTCCCTATGGGAAGTCTTTCTACTCCCTCTTGGCAACTTGCACTTTCCTCCTGCACTGGAAACTAGATTGCAAAGCTCCGCGATGGGAATATTCTGGCTTGAATTGTACCTGCATACTGCAACTGGGCAATTCATACTTGCTTGTGTCACTACAATTAGTTCTGCAGCTGTCTCTACGGCATTGACTGCAACTAGCTATACGATTGTCATTTAAATGACTAGCTGCGTCTGCTGACACTGAATCTGCTACTATGAAATTGTGGGCCCCTTTGGCAAGCATGATGGTCCCACTGCAACAACCTGGAATTGATTTGATCGATCTCTTTGTTGCAACCGTGCTGGGCCCTGCCCAACTGGTACACTAGAGTCTCATACTCCACCTGGATTTGGTGCCCCACTATCTCCTTTCAAGCCTAGTCCCTGGCCGGGACCCTTCCTTTCTTTGCAACTCGCACTAGACAACTTCCACTTCCTCCGACATTTGTTTCTAGCAATTGGAAGTCAAACTGCTGCGCAAAATCTGCATTTTGACTTACCCACATGACCTCCTCTGGCAATCTTGTACGACCATTTTTGCAAAGCTGCAAAATCTGCAAAACTCAAAAACTGGAGATTAGAAATAAACAGGAAGCTCGTCCTCTACTGCTTGGTTGCTGCTTTTGTTACTCACACTCCTTGGAATGTGCAGTCTTGCTCGTTGCTACTGCCACCCGCAATTGGAAATTTGGATTTCTGAAGCTAGAAAACCTCTTAGAGAAATTCCCTCTGTGTGTGCACTCTCTTCCACCTGACACAGATTTTTCTCTAGCAAATTGCTGCAAAACCCTCTATGCCCAGAGTTGATACTCCCTCTCCCTGCTAGAATAACTGAATCTGGAAAGCCAAGTTTTTCTGCCAACCTGCACTGAAAAATCGATCTGATCCCTCTGAACAACGAATTTCTGCTTTCGCTTCTGAGCTTCCTCGTCTGATCAATCACACTCTGATGCCATGTGAAAATTTCAAATACTGAATCCTATTGCAACAACTGGCAATTATTCTTCTAATTGTTAATTAATTTAATAATTTATTTGCTATGACAAATACCGAATACATCACCCTGCAACCTTCACAAATAAAACTGCGACAGAAAATAGCTATGGAAATTGAGAAAATCTAGTGCACACAATAATTAACATAGTTATTATTGCACAAATGTCCTCTAAAAAATCCAACTTGGGAAAACCAATGCAACAACTGAAGGTTTTTATTATTATGCAACAGTGAAATCTGAGTACAATCGATGGATGCCCAACTAGCAATCCAAACAAGTATCTGACAGAAATAATTAGAGAGAAAATTCTCTCACCCCACAAGCAATCCCGACACTGTCTCCTCTAGAAAAACTGGCCATCCAAACCCCTGCGTATGCCCTCTGCGTAGTCCTTGCGCATCCTCTCACAAGTGTGGCTCAGTTTTGGCCTATGAGCAAGCCGTCTTGCTTGTCTCTGTTGTTGGAAGTTACTCTCCGGCCCTCTGGAAGACTTATTTGGCATTTGGAAGTTGAATCGACTTCCTCTCCAGCTAAATCGAACTACTCTGCTTTAGCTATTGTGCAGTCCTTGCTTTGCTTCTATGTGGATTACTTTTGTCACTTGTTGCTACCTTAGGTTTTGGAAAACTTCCTCTAGATCACTGTCCCTGCCCCTCATTGTCCTTGCTTCTATCTCTGGCTTTCTGGCAACTGCTATTGCGCGTTGGAAATCTAACTGCCAAGGAAATCGAACACCACAAGTGTATTCTCCAAGTGCCCATCGACGACTTCTTATAATCTTATGTTGGAAAACCAACGACCAAAATTAAAACTTAATCAAGGGCCAAGATCATATTAGAGTCGATCCATGTGAGTTTCTAGAGAATTCTTACCTCGACTTAATTAATTCTGATTAATTAACCAATTTTCCTAAGTTTGGACTTAGGAAACATTAAAAAGTAGGTTAATAATCCAATTAAGTTATCTCAAGGTGGAATTTCCAGAAATGATTTTTGGGTTATGGAGATCTTATGTATTGTAGCTCCTCCAAGTTTCGTGACTAGAACACATCTCATGCTACAAAAACTAACATTTTGATGTTTGGATACTATTCTCTTGATCTTGGATCTTCAACTTTGTCTTGATTTGATGATTGGATATACTGGTACATGTAAGTGCCCTATTTCATGGCTATTCTTTACTTTATCTTGTCACATGAATATTATATGGGATTTTCACTTTCTATATAGAATTTGCCTTAATTTATGCGAAATTGTGGAAGTTTCAGAGTTTTGAAGTGTTGCATATATTACATATGTTATGTATAACGAATGAATATTCCTAGAGGTTAATTTCATTGAATACATCTTGATAAGTCATGTAAATTTATGTAGATGTTCTATGCTTGATGCAACTTTACTTTTATCAACAGCGATCACATGAATTTACAAGTAAAATGCAGATAGAACATACCAGTGATCCTTTAGAAGACAAGTCAGATAAAGGTGATGGTGCATTACTGCGGTCAACAGGATGCTTCAACCAACAAAGACTTCACGGTCAGCCAACCCAGCATGTGTCACAACAGTCCTCAAAATAGTCACACGGTCAACTTAGAAGTCAACCTCAGAAAAGTCAACGTTGCCCAGAAAAGTCAACGCAAGGCAACAACACTAAAAGTCAATGCAGCTCAACTTCTGGTCAACCTTTGACCTCGATTTCTATGCCAAAGAGTACGGCCTCCTTAGATCGAAGTCTCCTCCAAAATTCAGCCCAATCGGACCATGCGTTGACCAAAGTCAACGTTGGTCAAACTTCCCCAGAAACCCTAATCGCAGATTTCTGGCTGCGGTAAACTTCGTCCTTCTTGCTGCGGTAAACTTCGTCCTTCTTGCTCCTTAGATGCTCATATAAGAGGAGGAGATGTGTGTTGAGATGATTGGAAAAATGCTCCAACGTTGACTCTATAAATACCAATCATGAGAGGTGTGTGACACATCTGCTGGGGGTAAAAACCTTAAGGCCGACCTGCACTTAAATTTATTATAAATAATAAATTCAAAATAAATGTTCTACTCATCAGATAAAATTAATTTTAGATTGATTTTACACCTCTCTGAAAGAGGAATCCAATACAAATATTGGAATCTTCATCTGAGCATCACAAGATGGAGTTTGGACATAGTTGTCCAAATTTAACACTCCCTCTCAACTAGGGAGAACTCCATCCACCAGTGCAATCAAACATCGTGCGTCATCCCGCCGTAACTTGCTTTGTTGGCCTCTTTATTTGAGAACAAAAGTGGGTCAGTCACAGAGACATCATTCCCGGCTGACAGATTTAGCCCAGAGGTCAAAACCTCTATCGGACTCACAAAAAGTCTCCAACCAACCCGAAGTTGGTTCATCTGACCCGAAGTCAAGCGGAGGTCCGAGACCTCACTAGACTTGATCCTAGATCAAGTGGTTGGATCGTGCCATCTTAGATAGAGAGTACGGCAATCTCTGATGCGTCCATTAGTCTTTCCTACTAGTCTCTAACTTTTCCCACCTCATTGGCCAAATGAGAGGTACTTCCCATGAGCCCTAAACTCAATGGGTAGGATACATATGGGGCACAGATAATGAGAGGTGAACCAACTCAATAATCACAACGGTAGGGTCCAAGCACACCAACAAGGTTTGGCAAGCCTAGCCTTGTGGTTGCTCATAGCTCCGAGAAGCTGTCCCCAAAGCCCCCCAGAGCTCCTCGAGCTCATCGTCCAACAGGACCCACATCATAGGGTCGTTCCATGATACCAAGTCTATCACGGAAGGTTAGGAACTTGACCTTCCCCAGGGGCTTAGTGAGAATATCCGCGACTTGCTCATCAGTTCCTATATGATCGAGCCTTACGACGCCTCGTTGTACCATATCCCGGATGAAATGATACCCGATATCAATATGCTTGGATCGATCGTGGAACACAGGATTCTCGGTTAAGCCGAATCCCACTCTGGTTATCACAGAGTATCACAGTGGTATCTAGCACATGTCCAAACAGCTCACTAAAGAGCTTTCGCAACAAAACTACTTCACAACAGGCCATACCTGCTGCAATGTATTCGGCCTCTACGGTGCTCAAAGCCACCGACTTCTGCTTCCTGCTCATCCATGAAATCGAAGCAGAACCAAGATTGAAGCAGCATCCCGATGTGCTCTTACGATCCACCACACTGCCAGCCCAATCGGCATCAGTATAGCCAAGGAGTGTCACACTCCCGACAGTGTATCTTAGCCCATGGTTTATCATGCCCCGAAGGTATCTCAGAAGATTCCTGGCACCAACCCAGTGAAAGTGATGAGGCTCAACCATCTGTCAACTCAAAGTGTTCACTGCAAAACATATATCTGGACAGGTGTTCACTAAGAACATCAGGGCCCCTACGAGTTGACGATACTCAGTAGGATTTGCCAATATGGGCCCAATAGCGCTGCCACTCAACTTCTTGAAGTTGAGTTCCATTGGTGTCGACACGGACTTGCAGTCCACCATACCAAATCTTTCCAGAAGTTTCACAATGTATTTTCCTTGAGAAAGGAAAATCTCGCCAGGTCTCTGCCAGACCTCCATGCCTAGGAAGTAGTGCATCAGTCCTAGGTCTTTCATCTCGAACTCAGCAGCGAGCTCCCTCTTGCATTGATGAATAAGAGGGTCAACACCTGTCAGGAAGAGGTCGTCCACATACAGCATCAGAATGAGAGGCTTCCCCTGGACAACCTTGAAGTAAAGGTTCGGATCAGCATTACTTCGAGTGAAGCCCAGCTTCATCAAGTAGCTATCTATCCTCTCGTACCAAGCTCTGGGTGCTTGTTTCAACCCATAGAGGGCTTTCTTCAACCTGCAGACATGGGTGTCCCGATCCTAGACTTCAAACCCCAAAGGTTGTTCTACATACACCTCTTCCTTTATTGCACCATGCAGAAAAGCGGTCTTGACATCCATCTGATGAAGACTCCATCCTTGCGTAGCAGCAAGGGCTATGATTGATCGAATGGTGGTATATCGTGCCACAAGTGCAAATATGTCATCATAGTCTATTCCTTCCTTTTGAGAGAAGCCACGGGCAACAAATCTTGCCTTGAACTTTTCAGCACTCCCATCAGATCCATGTTTGATCTTGTAGAGCCATTTCGCGGTGACAACAGATTTGTCCTTCGGTCTCGGGACCACATCCCATACATCATTCTTCATTATGGACTCATATTCTTCGTGCATAGCATCCTTCCAGACTTGATGCTTTACGGCTTCCTCAAAAGATCCAGGTTCAGATTGTACAATAGTACTCATGGCAGCCAGATACCCTTGGTATCTACACAGCTTCTTGCTTTCTCGGAATGTCCCCCTTGGGGCAGCATGTCCCTCAGCATCTTCGAGAGTGTCCCTCAGCCATGATGGTCTCTTTCTCATTGAAGGAGATGGATCGATTGGGTCCATTGGTCCTTTAACATCAGGCATTGTCTCATCCTGCGGTTCTTCTTGATTTCCAGGCCTTGCTTCATGATTTTCCTCAGATCTCAGAAGATCTACTACTTTCTTTAGGGAAGCATCTTCATCAAAAGTGACATCATGGCATATCTCTACTTCCCTTTGACCAGGTACATAGACTCTATAGGCCTTAGAAGTTTCGCTGTAGCCCACAAACATTCCTTTCTTCCCAGAAGCATCCAGCTTACTTCTCTTTTCTTTTGGCACATGAAAATAAATAGGACATCCAAAAATTCTAAAATGTGAGACGTCAGGTTTCTTACGAGTGAAAACCTCTTCGGGAGTTTTGGAGTCCAGAGCGGAATGAGGGCATTGGTTTTGAATGTATAGCAGTATTCGCAGCTTCTCCCCACAAAAACTTTGGTAGACCCTGGTCACATAGCATGGCATGGGCAGCTTCCATAATGGTCCTGTTCTTTCGTTCAGCAACGCCATTATGCTCAGGAGTATAGGCAGTAGTGGTCTCCTTAATGCCAGCGTCTCTGCAAAGGTCCTTGAACTCATTTGACTCATATTCAGTGCCATTGTCGGTCCTCAAAATCTTGATCTTCTTTCCTGTCATATTTTCCACGAAGGCTTTGAAGGTACAAAACCACATGAAAGCTTCATCCTTCTTCTTCAAGAAGTATATCCAGGTTTTGCGGGAGAAGTCATCAGTGAATGTCATATAGTAAGAACATCCTCCCAGGGATGTCACGAGTAGCATACCAGATAGATCAGAATGGACCAGTTGCAAAATATCAGATTTCTTTGTGACACTTGAGGGGAAAGGTCCCCTTGTATGCTTTCCTTCGGCACAACCCTTACATACACCTTCATGATTATTTCCAAATTCGGGCATCCCTGTCACCACCTTCCTTGCTTCGGGAAGGGCCTTGTAATGAAGGTGTCCAAACCTCCGGTGCCATAGTTCAGTTTGTCGGATAGTATCACATGTCATAGCTCCCAATGGACTTCCTTCAACCTGGTAGAGTGTTCCAACTCTAAAACCAATCACGATAGCTTCCTTGAGATTCTTTTTCCACATGCGCACCTTTCCATCAATGAATGCCACATTGAAACCTTTGTCTTCCATGGCTGATATAGACACAAGGTTCTTCTTCAATTTTGGTACATAGAGTACATCCTGCAAATGTAGGACTTGTCCTCGAGACAAGTGGAGGGTCACAGTCCCTGTCCCTTTCACGGGATATGTGGCATTATCTCCAAGGATAATTTCCAGATTAGTATCCTTCTCAACCATGTCAAAGAGTGCTTCCTTGAACCCAGTGATGTGTCTTGAGGCACCACTATCTATCAGCGAGACATCCATAGTGTCGGGCGGGGATGCAGCAGAGAGGGCAGATACAAGAATGTATTCATTTCTTTTATCAACAACATTTGACTCCTCATACCTAGAGTTTCTAGACCTTTTGAAAGGTTGATTGTTTCCGCCAGAGGGAGCCTTCCTCTTTCCTTTGGACCTGTTGTTTCTTTGATTTCCATTCCTTCGGTTGTTGTTGTTGTCATCACTATCGGGAGAATCCTTCTTGAAAGGACATTCTCTAGCATGATGACCTGGCCTATGACAAATAAAACACTTGCCCTTCTTTCCTTGGGCCCCTGCTCTTCCTTTGTTCTTTGAACCACCAGAGTTCTTTCTAGAATGAGCAACGCAGGCAACATTTCTGTCATTTTCGTATTCCTTCATTCTTGTCTCTTCTTGCATGCATCTTGACAGTAGCTCGTCAAAGTTAGGAATTGTATTATTATTGAGAATGGTAGTGTTGAATACTTGCCATTCATATGGGAGCCCTCCAAGTGTGGTGAGTACCATCTCACGATTAGCTATTGTCTCCCCAATAGCTAGTAGATTGTTCTTGATCTCTGTCAGTTTCAGAAAGTATGTTTGGACAGACTCATCCCTGCCTTTCTTTAGATTCTTCAATTGATTCTTGAAGAATAGCACTTGGTTTGCATTGTTTACTTTGAACATTTGTATTAGCTTATCATACATCTCTTTGGTTGTGCCTAGCTCAGATATGTAGGCAACCAGACTTTTATGTATGGATTCCTTGATCATTAGCTTTGCTTTGATCTCCCCCTTTTTATACTTGGTTTTGGCAGTGGCAGTAGTAGTGGATGGAGGTTCTTGAATCTTACCTAGTACATAGTCCATGAGATCATGGTCTTCTAATTTGAGATCTAATATCATCTTCCAAGCATGGAAGTCATCTCTTCCAGTTAGCTTGTCATCCTCCTTGAAGCCATAACTTGTGGAACCCATTTTTCTCTTTTGGTGATTGCTATAAGTTAGGGCCTGTCTTCACCTCAACTCTGATACCATGTAAATTTATGTAGATTTTCTATGTTTGATGCAACTTTACTTTTATCAACAACAATCACATGAATTTACAATTAAAATGCAAATAGAACATACCAGTGATCCTTTAGAAGACAAGTCAGATAAAGGTGATGGTGCGTTATGGCGGTCAACAGGATGCTTCAACCAACAAAGACTTCACGGTCAGCCAACCTAGCATGTGTCACAACAGTCCTCAAAACATTCACACAGTCAACTTCGAAGTCAACCTCAGAAAAGTCAACACTGCCTAGAAAAGTTAATGCAGGGCAGCAACACTAAAAGTCAACACAGCTCAACTTCTAGTCAACCTTTGACCTCGATTTCTGTGCCAAAGAGTACGGCCTCCTTAGATTGAAGTCTTCTCCAAAATTCAGCCCAATCGGACCATGCTTTGACCAAAGTCAACGCTGGTCAAACTTCCGCAGAAACCCTAACCGCAGATTTCTGGTTGTAGTAAATTTCGTCCTTCTTGCTGCGGTAAACTTCGTCCTTCTTGCTCCTTAGATGCTCGTATAAGAGGAGGAGATGTGTGTTGAGATGATTGGAAAAATGTTCCAACGTTGACCCTATAAATACCAATCATGAGAGGTGTGTGACACGTCTGCTGGGGGTAAAAACCTTAAGGCCGACCTGCACTTAAATTTATTATAAATAATAAATTTAAAATAAATGTTCTGCTCATCAGATTAAAATCAATTTTAGATCAATTTTACACCTCTCTGAAAGAGGAATCCAATACAAATATTGGAATCTTCATCTGAGCATCACAAGATGGAGTTTGGACCTAGTTGTCCAAATTTAACAAGTCATCAATTCTTGCACATCGAAGCATCAATTTTTTTGGTCGCTGCTCTCATGCTCTAATGTGCCATGTGAAGTTGCCTAGAAGTTTCCTTGATTGGGTTAAGTCTCTCCAAATCACAAAATCACCTTGACTCCATCTCTCCCAAAGGAAAGGCACTGATCTTATCATTGGTGGTCACTTTCAATAATATTTTTCTCGCCTTTTTCTTCTCCTTCTAGGCCTAACCCTAGTAGGTCACCCTAGGGCATCAAACGATTTTCATTGTAGCCATCCAAACCCTTCAATTTTTGATCCACTACTGCGTTGGGATTTTCTCTAGAGGTCCTCCAAGTTTAAGACAATTTTGACGATGGAATCTTGGGATAGAGCAAGCCCTAGCCATAAGACCAATCCTTCCCCTAGGTTGGCTTGGATTAATGTCCTCACTTGGATGATTGCATTCAAATCTCAAAATAAAATCAATCCTTTGATCCTATTCTCTTCCCTAATTAGGTCAAGCCCCTCCTTGATTGATCAATTCCATACCCTTGACCTAGTTCATGTCCACTTGGGTTTCTGTGGTCCCATAACCCTACAAATTTAAAGCCTACAAGGACTACATGGAAGCCACTTTTCAGGGATCCTTAAAATATCCTTTCTCAAGGAATATTCTCCAAACCTAGGCCTAGGCATCCCCTTAGCCCTTCCTAGAGAGCCAATCACCTTGCTTCTAAAGCAAGTCATTTTTCTGAGCCTCTCTTGAGAATAGGCTTTAGGAATCACTCCTCATCCCATCATTGATTCATTCATCTTTGTGATTCCTCTTATACTGGGTCTCCTCCCATCAGTGAAAATCCGTAAAGAGCAGGGAGCTATAGCTGAGGTGACAGTGGGCTATTGCTCCAATGTTGCCCCTTGACCTACTAGTTGCTCTATAGGATCCCCTCCTAGGACCCCTGCTATTTTGAGCGGTAACAATGACTATGGCAGCCCGCTATCTCTTTGTCTATGACTCTTGCACACCTCTGTGTTTCGGTCAACTAAACTTTACGACTCTATAATGACATGCTTAACATCGCACAGCACCTGTGGTTGCTTCACGTGACATTTCATATATATTGCAATGGCTTGGATCAACAAATGATTCTATGTGCTTGTGGCTATGATCCACAACAAAAAATAGCTCAAATCAATTTAAAGTAACAAATTCTAAGGTTCATATGTTGGTTCACACAAACAAGAGCTCGCATATACGTAACTCCAATTCTTGTAATTTTCTTTTCACTACATACAATATGAAGGATCGCATGGCATAGCCTGCATGGTATGGATTGTAGTTGTTATATAGTAACATCATGGTATTTCGTATATCATATCACATTGCTTGAGAGTGCATACAGTGGAATCGACGACAAACAATGCTCACATATTTTTTGTGGTACGATTTACATGGCATCAAATCACACAGTGGCAACATATAGTTGATCGATTATGTTAATGGCATCACATAACAACTCAAAGGCTTGCTAAAGGGTGCCGACTTTGAATGACATCAAAATTGCACGACATCATATGTGCTGGGATGGTATCACAACTTCATATTTGTGACTTTGTCGTTGGCTCAATCTATGTAGTATATGATTGAGGGTTGCTCTATGATATGCATAGATCACATTTCCAATATGGTTCACAATCTATTGTGACTCACACTGGTTTGGAACTCGCGTATGTGACACGCTTCCACAATTTGGCTTGAATTGGTAACTTGACAATGAAGCCATAAGATAGCAAGACAATGACATCAATATGGCAATGAAATTGACAAATTATAAAATATGTATAACAACCGAAAGACTTCGTCTATATATAAGAAGGCGACCTATTTAAGAAACCAGTGCTCTATAAAAGAAGGATGAGCTATCGTTGTGTCTTGAAGTATAAAATGAAGCCATCCTACCAATGAATGTTGCTATGCTTGTATCAATGAGGCACGTAAGACTCCGTTGACAACGTGAATCAATAACATTGTTAAAAAGTGATCATGATGACTATGATTAGGCATGATGTGATCTGAAACAAAATTATCATGATCCACGATGTCAATGAAGTGGAGGCATATGCGAGGAATGGCTATAATGTGCATAAAGAAGCGATCTTGGAGAATTATGATGATCGTAATCTATAATATGGAAGTAACCAGATGGTCATATCATCTCCAAGAAGTGCGATGACTTGGTTCAAGAAAGGAATAATATTTGAAGATTGGCATAACTCTGCATGAAGACAAAGTTGGCAGATCAACATAGGACAAATTGAGACATGTGTTGAAGAAATGTTGACACATAAAGAAAGGACCGGATCCTTCAAGGTGCTAGAAAATCAAAAGGTAAAAATATTTTCTCATCTTGATAATTACTTGTGATTTCTTAGCAATATTTATTAACTTCTTTTATGTCTTCTTTATCTTCTTATCATTAAGCAACTTCCAAAACATGATCATGAAGATCAAGGACACAAGATGTAGGCTCTCAGCTAGGGCAAAAGCCCTCTTCTAGGGGAAAACCAAAAATTCTCCTCTTCCTTTAGAACCAAATCAAATGAGACAACCAAGACCTTTGACCAAGGCAAAAGACCTCCTCCAATCCACCAAGTCAGCCTCCAAGATAGATAGCTAAATTTCAGAAGTCAACTCAAGTCAAATTGCTTCAATACTACATCAAACTCAGATTTTGACCCTACTGCATCAAGAATTTCAGCCTTACTGCAGACTTGCAACTTCAACCCTCCCGCAACTCTTGAAATCTCACATGTATGGACAAAAAGAAGAGAAAAACAAGCTCCTTTTCTTTGCTATGGTCCCTTCCTTCTTCGCTAGGGATTCTTCTCCTTCTTTAGGCCTTTTTTATTTTCTCTTCTTGCTTTCAAACTCTCTTCTAATTGCAGATCAAACTCTTGATGGATGGATTGTCAAATAGGTCGAATTCCTTTTTATTTAGGTCGAATTCTTCAAGGTGGTCAAATCTCTTCATGACGCTGACTTGTCTTCTCTTGGGGCCGACTTGGTGGAGGAGGTTATTTTGATTTTTGGGGAGTATCGGATGTGCTCTAGCTCTGAAATTTTGTGGAGGGGCTATAACACATGAGATCTCCAAGACCCATAAATCGTTTGGAGAAATTCCGCCCGGAGTCCATTTTATTCAAATAATTAATTATTTTTAATGGAGCCTAAGTTAAAACTTAGGAAATTAAAATAATTACAGTGATTTAATGTAAATGTGGGTGAGAAGCTTCTAAGTGACGAGGATCAAGTTTATTTTAATCTTAGCTGTTGATTAAAGATTTGATCACGACCATTGATCTCTCAACCGGAAAAGTATAAAGGAAGTCTTGAGGGCTAGTTGGAGGATACACACACACACAGAGCAACACTTGAGCTGAATCGAAATTCTGGGGCACGGTTTGATGAGAATTTCGGAGTGAGTTCTAGTGTAGTGCAGAAGGGGTAGTTCGACAGTGGGACTTCAGTCCAAGGCTGAGAATACATTGCAGAGAGGCAACACAACACCAAGGAGAGACAACGCAACACCTGGGAGGGTGACATAGAGCCTAAGAGAGGTGACGTAGTCACTGAAGAAGCAACGCTGGGGTTTCTGTGAGGCAGATCGGGCATCAATTCAGCAGATCGATTTCTGAGCCAGGAAGACTCATGAGGAGGCTGACACAACTCCTGGGGTGACACAGTCTCAACGCAGAGCTGGGAGCAGCTGTTGCTGCGCAACACTGGGGACAATGCAGTCACGTACGGGGTTTGATCATTCTGTTGCTGGATCAACCAAAATATCTCTCTTCAGATAGAGGTACTTTTGCTGAGATTTTTCTCTGTTGGGTGAGCCGGATTTGGCACCCTAGTTGTATTAAAAAATCTGCTTAATAATAAAACGCTCATATTTGCCGCACCAGTTTTCACACATTGGGTTTTTCCGCGGACGTTTAGTCCAAAAATAAGTGTGTCCTTTTTGTGATTGTCTCATCTTATTTTTCAGTACTTGATCTATATATTGGTGTAGGCTGCAGTTTATTTTCATTAATGTGAAGAATTTTGTAAATAACTTGTTAATTGAAGAACACAAGTAGGAAATGCAAATCAGTTAACTACAGTAGGATTTCTGCTTGTTAGATTCATAAATTTTCATAGGCTGTTGAGAAATCAAGGGCTAACTTTTAGGGTTTTTGCAATTGATTTCTCTTTAGCTTTGACAAGTTCTTGTGATATTTTATTAGTTCTTCTTCTAGATTATCATGTTCTTTCATCATCAAGAAAAATTCCAAACATAGAAGATTACAAAAGCAACAAGAGGAACACCAGAGATAGGCTCCAAGGCAGGGGAAAACCCCTCAATAGGGGAAAACCCAAAGAACTCCTTATAGAATCGATTGAAAGTAGACTTCCAAGACCATAAACTCTAGAGTCTAGACCAACAAACCTAGTCCAGGCTAGCTATCCAACCAAGAGATTTGCTCTTCAATAAATTCTGCTTTCGTCTTTTGCAAAGTTCGGATTTGTAGAGACCCTAGTCATCCATAGAAACCTCGCACGTGTGGACTGATTTAGACAGAAATTTCCAATAACTTTACAAATTAGCCTGCCTTCTTTCTTTGTTGTTTTCTAGTCCTCTTATAGGACCCTCACACATCTTTAATACCTTTCAATGGGGCTAGATTAGGCCTCTCTAGGCCGACTTGATGAGGACTAGCCGACCTGGTCTTGGTGACATTCTAGATAATGCTTTTACATAAAAATATATTTTTCTCTTCTTGATACATGAACCCTCAAAGGGTTTTTACATTATGACTTTGACTTGACTTATACAAAAACCCCTAGAGCACACGATGGGTGCTTGACCTATTGACCATTTACCCAAGCATGAAACCCGTGCTTTAATAAGTCAATTTCTTTTTACACTAAAATTCCTTTTTCTCAAGTATAACAATAATTACATTGCTCATGAGACAAATGCAATTATGAAGACCGAAACTAGTTACATACTTCAATAGAGGCATAAATTACGTTTTTGACTCAATTACAAATTTGTTTCATGATATACAAAACCCAAGAAGGGTCTATTACATTGACAAGGACAATGACTCATGACATAAACCCTAGAGGCACTCAACGAGTGCTTTGACCTAGAAACAAAATAAATGAAGCATGAAATCCATGCTTATAAATATTTTTTCTTTGACAATAATTTTTCTTTTTCTTTCTTTTGACAAATACATAAGAATTTCATAAGACAACAATTATGAAGACCGATGCTAGTTACATTTCTCAAAACTCTCGCTTAACTAGGGAGGTATTCATAATTGTTCAATCAGTACAAGGTTGACCTCAATTTGAAATGTTCCAAGAAGAGTACAACAACATACAACAAAGTGACAGTTATTTCTGGACAAATAGTCCCCGGAAAAACCCAATGCGAGAAAACTGGTCTCTGACTGTTGGAGGGTTTTATTACTAAGAATTTTCTGAATACAAGAAGCCTGGGTTCCAGATTTGGAATACCCGACAGAGAAATATTAGATCTACAGCTCACTGGTTGATCTAGGGCCAAAGTAATGACTGATCCACACCCTCAAACGGGATTTACAGAACTCAGCCAAGATTAGGGCCTAGGAACTCCAGCGCTGCACTTGAAAGCCTCTGCGTCAGCCTCTGAAGCCCCTCTGATCCTCAGCGTTGCTCCGGAAAGGTCTGCGTTATCCCAGACTGGGTGACGCAGGCCCTACACTGCCCCTTCGGGTCTCTGCGTAACCCTCTAAGGGTTTCCTGCTGAAAATCACGCTGTCCTTGGAGGGACTGCGCTGTCCTCGCTGCTGCAGCTTCCCTTCTCCTCTACGCTGTCCTCTGAGCTGATCTCTGCCTCTTGTGTATTCTAGACCCCGGGATCAGATCATCCCCTTGGCCTACATTCTCCTTTCTGCAGCTAAAACACTTTTGAGTATTCTTAGCAAACCTTGCCCTAGAATCTCAGCGTAGCTTCAATGCTTTGCCTCTGTGTGTCTTTTCAAATGACCCCAAGCCTTTCCTTTATACTTTTCTCGTTGGAAAACCAACGACCATGATCAAATCTTGAATCAATGGCTAAGATCAAAAGAAAGCTTGATCGGTGTGACTTGAGACAATTTCATCACATGTTTAATTAAATTCACTTGAATTATTTAAGTTCCCTAAGTTTTAACTTAAGAAATACATCAAAATAATTAATTAATTTAATATCTCCTAAACCAGATGAAATTTCCCAAATATTTTTTTGGGTCTTGTAGATCAAGTGTACTCTAGTCCCTCCACAAAATTTGGGAGCTAGAGCACAACTGATGCTACCCCAAATACACAAAATCTCAACATAACTTAGGGAAATTAAAAAATTAAAGTGAATTAATTTACACATGTGATGAAATGTTCTAAGTGATGTGGATCAAGCATTCTTTTAATCTTAGTTTTCGATTAGAGATTAGATCACGACTGCTGGTTTCCCAACCAGAAAAGTAAAAAGTAAAGACTTGGGGTCAGTTGGAGAATACACACATAGTGGATGCATTGAAGCTAAGTCAAATTTCTGGTGCGGGGTTTGCTGAGGAATTCGAAGTGAGTTTGCAGTGGAGTGAGGGGTAGAGATTGGCAAGGGATGATTTGATCCAAGGCCGATAATATAGCAACAGAGAGGCAACATTGTACTAGGGCAGTGCAGAGGCCAGCAGGAGGGACGCAGCCCAACCAAGCTGACACAGAGGCCACTTAGAGGGTGACGCAGAGGCAACGTAGAGGAGGACTTCAGAGTGACGCAGGGGCAGCCTGTGCTGCGCAGAGCTAGAGGGGCTGACGCAGTTGCAGGAAGAGATGCGCTGGGGTTCCAGTGGCCAGAAATGGCTCGTTATCTGTACTTCCCGACTGAAGGTGTGATTCAACCATATTTTCTGTCTCCGAGTGATAAGGTACAACTGTCGTGTATTTTCTCTGTAGGGAAAACCGTTTCGGGTGCCTAGAATGTTGTATTCAGAATCTGCATAATAATAAAACCCTCTAGAGCTGCTGCATCGGTTTTCCTGCATTGGGTTTTTCCAGGGACATTTATCCGAAAAGTCAGTGTCATTTGTTACATGTGCGTGATGTTCAGTAAATGATCTGTATTTCTGTAGGTTGCTATTTGTGTTTACTTCGAAGTTTTTTCTTAATATTTTGTTAAAATAACTTGTGTAATAAATCAAGTAGGAGAAGTAAATCAATAGTTAGCAGTAGGATTTCTGTAACAAGGTCTCAGAATTTTTCACGTTTTCTTCCTCAGGAAATTTCTAGCCGGTGAATTCCAATTTTTGAGAGTTGAGCAGTAGTATTGGGTGGCAGATCTACCATCTCCAACAAGGAGTGCGTAGGCTAGGCCATAGTTGCGCAGAGGAGAGAGAGGGAACTAGTTTGACATCTTTTTTCAGTCGGCAGAGATGGCAACAAGCGGGCTAAGAGATCAAGACAGGTTGGTGGGAGCCTCCAACTGTGTGATCTGGCAGGCTAGAATCAAATGCCTACTTGATGAGCATGATCTCAAGCTCTTCATTGAAGGTGTGGTGGCTGCTCTAGTAGATGCAGATCCTTTGAAGGAATACAAGAAGAATATGGCTAAGGAAAAGTGCCGATCCTGGATGGAGTAAGGGATCATGTCGCGTGTCACATAGCTAACAAAGCAACAACTAGAGAAATGTGGCAGGCCTTGGAGAAGCTATATCAAGGATCTTCCGAGCAACGAAAGATGTATCTGGAGGAGAAGATGCAGACTACTAGGAAGAAGAAAGGTGAGCACATTGATCCTTTCCTGTCTAGACTTCAAGAGAACCGAGATCAACTGTCAGCTGTGGAATAAGCTCCTCAGGCCATCGAGATGGCCAGATTGACCCTCAACTCAGTGTCCGAAGACTATTAGGTCTTTTTCCAGAGCATCCTGGGTAGAGAGAATTTGCCGGATTGGGAGTCAATGTGTGCTTCTCTTCAGCAAGAAGAGATGAGGAGGGACTTACTCAAGTGTCAACTTGAGAGAAACAACAGTAGTGGGAAGAAGCCGAAGGAGGAGGAGGATAACGTGGCCCTTGCTTCAAAGGGGCAACAGGACCAACACAGGAGGAAGAAGGACCTTTCCAAGATCAAATGCTTTCGGTGTGGCAAAATGGGTCATTATGCCACATAGTGTCCTCTCAAGAAGAGAGACAAAGACGAGAAGCATGATGCGCAAGACGCACTTGCCAGGATTGATGGGTAGGAGTTCGCCATGATAACTAATATACCTCCAGGAGGGAGGTGGGATGACTTGGAGCTGTAGACCCAGAGATCTACAAAATGGGCAGGATCCTTGAGGAGTCCACCTCTCGGATCAATACCTTGCTATGGGATCCCAAATTAGATGTAGCAGGATGGACGAGTGCCAATTGGTGCAGAGGAGTGCAGAAGTGACAAAGTAGTTAGCAGTGCCAGAATCTAAGTAGCACAGAGCAGAGTTAGCAACAATGCAGTAAGGCACAGTGCAAAGCAGAGCTGGCAGCAGTGCAGTAAGGCACAACGCAAAGTCAGCAGTAGCACAACAACTTCAGAGGGATAGTGCAAAGGCTAGTAGTAGTAAGATCTTCAGTACCGAGATGCATCACGCTGAACACTTGTTCAATTTTGGATGTTTTTCAGTTTCAATAAGCAATGTATTGCAGTGCAGTAGAAGTTGGCAGTGGCAAGGTCAGCAACAACACGGATGCAGAATTTGAGAGGGAGTTGCAGTACGGATGCAATGTTGATAGTGGCAGTATCAACAACAGTACAGATGCACCTCTGCGCAAATTTGGTGGGTAGCAGTGTCAGACATCAGCAACGCAAAGGGAGATGTTGCAGAATCAGAGCAATACTCAACCGGGGGTATTGCTAGAGCACATTCCTGGCTAAGAGGGAGTGTTGATTTCTGGTAGCATCGGATGTGCTCTAAGTCTCAAAATTTGCAGAGAGGCTTAGACACATGTATTCCAGATAACCCAGAAATCGTTTTGGGAAATTCCACCCGGATTGTATTTTATTGAAAAAATCAATTATTTTAAAAGGACCTAAAGTTTAAACTTAGCAAAATAAAATAATTAAACTGAATTAATAGAATATGGGTGTGAATATTCTAGAAAAGCGGATCGAGTCAAAAGTTCATCTTAGTCGTTGATTAGAGATTTAATCTCGGCCGTTGAAGTTTCAATGAGAAGACTATAAGAAAGGCTTGAAGGGTCATTTGGAAAATACACAGAGACACCGAAAGGATCAAGAGATCGATTTCTTTAGTGAGCAGTGCTCAGGTAGAAACTTCGAACAAGAGATCTTTTGCAGAGAGGGGTAGTAATTCTGGTTGGAAGTATTCTGGAGCCGGAGAGTGCATAGCAGAGGAGGTATTATCAACCACAGAGGCAGTGCTGAGCCAGTGACGTAGAGGCTACCAAGGCACTGCACAGAGCTTGAAGGGGATTCATATTTCTGTTGATGAGGCAACATTGGGTTAGTGCCAGATCTCAAAGAGATTTTTCCGGAGGCCAAAAAGCCCTAGTTTCCAGCCAGTAGAGAGACCAATGCAGAGACGGGAGGTAACCAAAACTATGACGCAGAGACTGCGTAGAGTGACACAGTCAATGTGTAGAGGCAACATAGGGCAGCTGGTTTTGGGTGTTGGTCAGTGCTGGGTTCCCGTGGAGGAGTGATGTTTGTCTCACAAGATTTTACTTGTCAGTTTCTTTGCATGATTTTCCTGATTTGTCAATCATAGATTTGTGCTCATAATTTACTGCATATTGTACAAAGTTACAAACCCTCAGCTGCTGCACCAGTTTTCCTCCATTGCGTTTTTCCGGGGACATTAGTCCAAAAACAATTGTGTCAGATGTGTCTCTGATTTGATCTTGTTTAGTTTTTGTTTCCGCACTTGTATTTTTTTTCGTAGTTTATTTAGTGAAGGTTGCATTGTGTTTTTTTGATGTTGCCGTAGCAATAAACTGAATAATTAATTTATCATTTAGAAGAATTAATAACAGTTGCAACAATAAGATTCCAGATCTAGGAATTTTCACAAACTAGGGCTTGGGCTAAAGGGTATAACAATCTGTAGAGCCTTCCTTCTTGAATGCCAATAACTTTGGCTTGATTTATATGAGTCTTTTCCCGAAACAACAACCTTTCCATCAATGAAAGCTACTCTATCTCCTTTGTCTTCTAAACTTGAAATTGAAAGCAAGTTCTTATGCAAACCTGGAACAAATAGAATATTGTTTAGGTGAATATTGCTTCCGTCTTCAAGCTTGATTGATGTAGATCCAATGCATTTTATGGGATAGCTGTTGTTGTCTCCAAGTTCCACAAAATAAGTGGATTTTCCCTTTGCTAGAGTCTTTAATTGTTTTGAGTGACCAGTCATATGTCTTGAAGCACCATTGTCAATTACCCAAATGTCTTCTTGAAATGTACGAGAGAGGGTTGAGAAAAGACCTTCATCTTTTATGATTGATATTTCCTTGGAAGAGAATAAGAGATTCTAGATCTTCTTGAACCCTTTCTTGAGATGGCTTGCAATCTTCTTGATGACTTCCATGATGCCCTTGAATGACCTTAGCTTTGATAGCATGTTGAGAATTTGGTAGGGCAATGTTTAATTCAATTGTATTACTTGATAACTGCTTGTGTTATACTTTAGCTTCTTTCCCTTTGATTATTGTTATTGTGATAAGCAATACATCAAGAAGTTACCAAAACAATAAGAACTGTGACACAATATGTAGGCTGCAAGTCAAGGCCAAAAACCCCTCCTCTTCAATTGAGAATACCAAGACCCTTGACTAAAGACACTTGGCACAAGATTACCTCCAAGGCACTTGTCACTATCTCTTATACTTCTCGGTCTTTACACTTTTGTCCTTCTTTCTTGCACTGGTCAACACTGTTAGTAAGAGAGTCTCGGTCTCTTAATTTTGTAACCCTTGACACAGTCTTTTCAGCGTCCGATAGACTTCCTTTCGGTCTCCAAATGCCTCCTTGCTTCAGTCACCTTCCAACACTTTTTTGCACTAGATTATACCCTTTAACTGTATTGAAGTAGTCTCGAAATATTCTTTGGCCTTTGCTAAGATTGCAGTGGTAATATAGCAGACTTAATCCAAACTTTATGAGAACCTTTATGCACTTGTTTGTGACCTTTTACTTCGATGTATAACCCTTAACACTTTCGCACTGAGATCCGCACTGAGTATTGCAGAGATGATCGAGATAGATGGTGAAACAAGGAGGCTGAGTCACCTTTTATATGGTGACTCATCTTTGCTATCTAGGCCGATATGATCATGGAGGTAGGCCGACTTCTTCATAAGGAGAATATAGTTCATCTTCTAGCCGACTTTAAGAGGCCTGGTGACAAGTATCTTGGAGTGTATCTTTTACATAATTTACACGTCTTTTACATGTGTAACATGACTTCATATACATGGCTCTTAGTTATATTTATGACTAGATGTCAGATCCTTAAAGACATCAAGAAGAAGTCCTTGGCCTATAATAAAACTTCTTGCTCATGAAACCCATGACGCAAGTAATATTATACATTTATTATTCTTTTTCTTCATTTTCATAAAATCATAATTACAAGTCATTATGAAGACCGCACCTAGTTACACTTTTTCAACAGTTTTGGAGGTCAAGGCCCGGGCTTGAGCACTGAAATTGAGAAATGTGCAGTACTAGAAGGACAAGAGGCTAGATGGTTGCGCAGTTGCACAGTTGAGGAGCTCAAGACTGAGGCTTGAGGACTGAGACTACGCAATGTGTAGTGCTAGCCTGGTTGGAGAGAAAGATTGCACAGTTCTGGGACTCAGGGGCTGGGCTTGAGCATTGAGGTTGCGAAATGCGGAGTTCCGGGAGGTAGAGACTGCGCATTGCGCAGTACCAAGAGACAAGGTCGTTGCTTTAGGGTTGAGACTGCGCAATGCGCAGTTCAGGAGGGCTAGATGAGGCTAGGTTGCCCGATTGGGAGGTTTTGCAAATCTGACTAAGTGTGGGATTCGTGCAACTGATGTGAACAGTGACAAGACTTGATTGTGATCACACACTTGAAACACTTTGACGACACAACAACATAGATAATCCAAAATACGTTAACAACATATTTCCCACAATGTGACAACTTTGCGACAACTTTACGACTAGTGCGACATTAAAGGTACACTTTGCGACGACCATGACGACACTTGTGCGACAATGCTTAAAACTTTTGGGATGAGTGCGACTGATGTTTACATGCTTAGACCAACTCATTCACACAAAAATAACCCCTTGAAACCACTAGAACAAGCATACGTACATTGTGCGACAGCTAACATGCGAAAAGACGACAATTGCTAAAGTGCGAATGACTCTTGCGATATGTGAACGATAGTGAAAGTAACACATGACAGAGCTAAGATAACATGAAAGCGACACTAATTAGAGTGAAAGAAAGAGAAAGTGACAATTGAAAACATGAAAACGACACTCGCAAAAACAAAGGTGTGCGGAAGCGATAGTTCGCAACACTCACCAAAATGGAAGTACAAACACAACTAGAATGTGAGAAACTTGTTGTTGTCGGTGCGCACTGACTGTTGACTCTTGAGATTTTGAGGTAGCATCGGGTATGCTCTAGCCTTGAAATTTTGTGGAAGGGCTAAGACACGCGAGATCTGCAAAACCCAGAAAGAGTTTGGAGAAATATCATCTGGTGTTAAAGTTATTCTAATAATTAATTTTTTTTTAATGAGGACCTTAAGTCTAACTAAGCGAATTAGAAAAATTAAAGTGAATTAATTAAACACATGTGGTGAAATGTTCTAAGTGATGTGGATCAAGCAGTGTTTTAATCTGACGCAGAGCCAACTGAGTGATGCAGAGGCAGCGAAGAGCCTTCCAGAGTGACGCAGGAGCAGCTTGTGCTGTGCTGATCCAGTCTGCTCACGCAAAGGTCAGCAAGAGGGACACAGTCCGTGTTTTGAGGTTGCTGTGCAGATTTGCTGAAGTCTGGAAGCAGAGCTTCTGATCTTCAGAGGTTGCTGGTGTGGCACAGGTTCTGTTGGTGCAGAGCAATGCCTAGCAAAGGTGACAAGAGCGGGAGGAGAACAGTTGCTCAACAGATCTGCGCCAAACAGATCTGAGATTCGATCAGGAGGGTGATCGTAGAGGACTGATTCAGTTGTTTTTGGCGAAGGATTTCCGGGAGGGAAATCAGTTGTTAGAGGGAGCAACTACTATAGAGGGTTTCTAATCACTAGGAAACCCAGGTCCAATTTTTTGTTGATTGTTGCAACAGGAAGAGAGAGAGGAGTATCTGTTCCAACAGATTTGAGCAAAGATGGTTTCTCATGGACTGAGAGATCATTACAGGTTGGACGGCATGTCCAACTTCGTTATCTGGAGAGCCAGGATCCTGACAGTCCCGGATGAGTACGACATCAAGGTCCATGCTGAGAATGCCCTAGCTGTGCCTAACGATGTAGATCCCCTGAAGAAATTCAAAGAGAATCAGGCGCAGGCTAAGCGCTTGATCATGGATGGAGTCAAGGATCACGTGGTTCCACATATTGTCGGAAATAACATGGAAAATGAAATGTGGATAGCTTTGGACACGATGTATCAGGGAGGCTCCATCCAAAGGAAGATGCTTCTGGAGAATAAAATGCAGTTGTTCCAGATGCATAAGGGTGAGGAAATCGATCCCTTCCTCTTTAGACTTCAGACTATCCGGGATCAACAGATTGCCATGGGTACGACTCCGAATGAAGGGCTCTTGGTGAGGACTGCCTTCAATGCAGTCACCGAGGAATGGGAAACGTTTGTCCAAAGCATCTTGGGCAGGGCAGCGTTAACATTCTGGGCGAATATGTGGGCAATCCTTCGACAGGAGGAAATGAGGAGGTTTACCAAGAGGCAAAGCAACTGCAACGGTACAACCAAGGCAAAGAAAGATGAGGAGGAGGATGCAAGGGTTGCAAAGGCAGCAAGGGAAGAAGAAGAGGGACCTATCCAAGGTTCGGTGCTTTAATTGTGGTGAACTTGGACACTTCGCCAACAATTGTCCTAAGAAGAAGGACAAGGGATCTTCTGATTCCAAGGTAGCAACAACAAAGGGGGACG